>PVKC010043042.1:0-11842 GCA_004027635.1 Crocidura indochinensis | reverse complement strand
GCACAGAATATTCTCACTCACCTATGGGTTTTAAGAGAAATAAAAGACTTTTTTGAAATAAATTTTAGAGACCAAAGAGAGGAAGGCAGGAAGAAGGTTCAGCTCACGATATGAAGAGTGGTGAGTGTAGTTAGAGAAATAACGGCACTGAAAACTATTATAACAATGACAATGTGATTGAATGAAGAATGTAGAAATCCTGTCTCAAATTCAGGCAGGGGGGTTGGGGATGAAGGAGATTTGGGACACTGCTGATGGGATTGTTGCACTGGTGGAGGCGGGTGTTCTTTATATGACTGAAACCAAACTACAATCATATTTGTAATTAAGATGTTTAAATAAAAATATTAAAAAATAAAAAACACACAAAATATATTATTTTTAAATATATAGAAAGAAATATATTATATATAAAAATAATGCATCATGCAATTTGTGCAACATGGATGGAACTGCAAGATATGTTAAATGAGGTAAGCCAGAAGAAAAAGGATAAATAGAGAATATCATTTATATGTAATATATAGAATAATTGCGTGATTAAATCCAATGGTCTAAATATGAATTATCTCAAACCCCCTTGACCCCAGAATATTGAGAAGAGAAGGTCAGAAACTGAGTGGAAAAGTAGAAATATAAATATAAAAGTATGGGCCCCAAGGTCCATGTGTTCTCAGTTGCCCTGGTTGGTTTAAAAATGGAGAAAAGTATATATACAAACCAAAATCAACAATAATCGAATCAAGTAACTCAAACTTTAATAATATAAACATAAAATGCACCTACATGTAGGCTTGGGTACAGTGGATGGTAGTATGGGATTCACTAGAATGCTGAAGAAAGGGAACCAAAAATAGGGAGACAGAAGGAAATAACAAAGCGGAGAGCAGAAATCAAAGGATTGAAAACCCATAAAACAATCCTAAAGATCATGGAAAGCAGAAGTTGGTTCTTTGAAAAAATAAAAAGGGGGATCACTACCAATATTGCAGAGATTCAAAGGGCAATCAGAAACTACGTTGAGAAACTCTATGCCACTAAGAATGACAATCTGGAAGAAGTGGATAAATTATTGGACTCATAACCTTCCAGGGTTCATAAAGAAGGGGTAGCATATCTAAACACCCCCATCACTATTGGGGAAATTAAGACTATAATCAATGCCCCCCAAAAAAGGCCTAGGTCCAGATGGATCCAATTATGAATTCTTTCAAAACTTTCAAGAGGAACTACTACCAATCCTGGCATAACTCGTGAAATCGAAAAAAACTAGAACACTTCTAAATAGCTTTTATGAAGACAACATCACCTTGATACCTAAAACAGACAAAGATGCTACCAAAAAAGAAAACTACAGACCAATATCCTTGATGAACAGAGATTCAAAGTTCCTCAACAAAATCCTGGCAAATAGAATTCAATGCCTCATTAAGATCATCCACTATGATCAAGTAGATTTCATCCCAGGAATGCAAGGATGGCTTAACATCAGTATATCTATCAACATAATACACTACATCAACAAGAAAAATAAAAATCACATGATCATATCAATAGACACAGAGAAAGTATTTGATAAGGCCCAACACTCATTCTTGATAAAAAAAAACACTCTCAGCAAGATAGAATGAAAAGAACCTTTCTCAATATACTCAAGGCCATCTACCACAAGCCAATGAAAAATATTATCCTCAATGGAGAAAAACTAAAAGACTTTCCTCTAAATTCTGGCATAATAAAAGGTTGTTCTCTCTCACCACTACTATTCAAAATTGCACTGGAATACTGGCTATAGAATTAGGCAAGATAAAGATATCAAGAGAATTCAGACAGGAAAGGAAGAAGTCAAGCTCTCACTGTTTGCAGATGACATGATACTCTACTTAGAAAACCCTAAAGACGCTACCAAAAAAACTTCTAGAAACAAAAGACTCATATAGCAATATGGCAGGCTACAAAATTAACACACAAAAATCAATGGCTTTTTGATACACCAATAATGATAGGAAAGAAATGGACATTAAGGAAACAACCCCATTCACATTAATGCCACACAAACTCAAATATCTTGGAGTCAACTTGACTAAACATGTGAAAGATCTTTACAAAGAAAACTATAAAGCCCTGGTACAAGAAATAAGAGAGGACACACGGAAATGGAAACACATACCCTGCTCATGAATTGACTAGATTAACATCATTAAAATGGCAATACTTCCCAAAGCATTGTACAGATTTAATGCGATTCCCTTAAATACACACATGACATTCTTCAAAGAAGTGGATCAAACACTGTTGCAATTTATTTGGAACAATGGACATCCTCGAATAGCTAAAGCTGTCATTGGGAAAATGAATACGTGAGCCATTACTTTCCTCAACTTTAAACTGTATTACAAAGAAATAGTTATCAAAACAGTATAGTATTGGAATAAATTCAGACCCTCAGATCAGTGGGATAGGCTTGAATACTCAGGGAATATTCGCCAGATATACAATCACCTAATTTTTGATGAAGGAGCAAGAAATCCTAAATGGAGCAGGGAAAGCTTCTTCAACAAGTGGAGCTGGCTCAACTGGCTAGCCATTTGCAAAAAATTGAACTTAGACCTCCAGATAACATCGTGTACAAAGTAAATCCAACTGGATTAAAGACTTTGATATCTGACCTGATACCATAAGGTAAAACACTCCATGACATTGAGACCAAAGACATCTTCAAGGAGGAAATGGCGCTCTCCAAACAAGTGAAAGCAGAGATTAACAGATGGAAATATATTAAGCTGAGAAGGTTTTACAACTGAAAGGATATAGTGCCCAAAATACAAGAGCCACCCACTGAGTGGGAGAAACTATTCACCCAATACCCACCAGATAAGGGGCTAATATTCAAAATATACAAGGCACTGACAGAACTTTACAAGAAAAAAGCATCTATTTCCATCAAAAATGGGAAGAAGAAATGGAAATTTGATAAAGAAGAAATACAAATGGCCAAAAGGCACATGAAAAAATGCTCCACATCACTAATCGTCAGGGAGATGCAAATCAAAACAATGATGAGGAACCACTTCACACCACAGATATTGGCACACATCACAAAGAATGAGAACAAGCAGTGTTGTCAGGGATGTGGAGAGAAAGGAACTCTTATCCACCGCTGGTGGGAATGCAGTCTAATCCAACCTTTATAGAAAGTGATATGGAGATTCCTCCAAAAATTGGAAATTTAGCTCTCTTATGATCCAGCTATACCACTCCTAGGAATATACCTCAGGAACACAAAAATGTGATACAAAAATTCCTTCCTTACACTTATATTCATTGAAGCACTATTTACCATAGCAAGACTCTGGAAACAACCAAGATGCCCTTCAACAGATGAATCGCTAAAGAAACTGTGGTACACAATGGAATATTATGCGACCATCAGGAGATATTAAGTCATGAAATTTTTCTATATATGGATGTAGATGGAATCTATTATTCAGAGTGAAACAAGTCAGAGATAGAGAAAGACACCAAATGGTCTCACTCATTATAGGTTTTAAGAAAAATGAAAGACATTCTTACAATAATTTTCAGAGACAAAAGAGAGGAAGGCTTGAAGGTGCAGCTCACGACATGAAGGTCACCACAAAGGGTGGTAAATTTAGTTAGAGTAATAACTATTGTGAGAACTATCCTTCCAATGGGAATGTATGAGGGAAATAGAAAGCCTGTCTTGAGTACTGGCCTGGGTGGTTTGGGTGGAGGGAGATTTGGGACATTGGTGATGGGAATATTGCACAGGTGATGGGGGGTGTTCTTTACATGACAGAAACCCAACCACAATCATATTCGTATTTTAGGTGTTTAAATAAATGTTATTTTTTTTAAAAAAGGAAATAGTACCTAGATTACAAAAGCCACCCACAGAATGGGAGAAACTATCCTCCCAATCCCCATCAGACAAGGAACTAATATCTAAGGTATACAAGTTCCTAACAGAATGTAACATGAAAAAATCTAACCCCATCAAAAAAAAGGGGGGGGGGGAATGAACAGATAATTTCTTAAAGAAGAAATACAAATGGCAAAACGGCAAATGAAAAGATGTTCCACATCACTAATTATTAGGGAGATGCAAATCGAAACAACAATGTGCCACAGACACTGGAACACATAACAAAGAACAGGAACAATCATTGCTGGTAGGGATATGTAGAGAAAGGAACTCTCATGCACAGCTGGTGGGAATGCTGTCTTGTTCAGCCCTTATGGAAAACATTAGGAATCTGGATTGAGCTCCCATATGATCCAACTATACCACTCCTAGGGATATATCATAGGAACACAAAAATTCAATACAAAAATCCCTTCCCACACATATATTTATTGCAGCACTATTTACAATATCCAAAATCTGGAAACAACCAAGATGTCCTTCAAAAGATGAATGGCTAAATAAACTGGGATACATATACACAATGGAATAATATGCAGCCATCAGGAGAGATGAAGTCATGAAATTTTTCTATATGTGGATGTGCATGGAAACCATTATGCTTAGTGAAATAAGTCAGAGGGAGAGAGAAACAGAATAAGTCTGACTTCTCTGTTTTTTAAGAAAATAAAGGACATTATTGTAATAATCCCCAGAGATGGAGGCTGGAAGGGTTGGTTCAGTTAGAGAAATAATACACTAACAACTACCATGACGATATTAATGAGTGAGGGAAGAATGCCTATCTCAAATGTAGACAGAGTGTGTGAGAAGAGGGAGAATATGGGCATTGGTGGTGGAAATGTTGCACTGGTGAAAGGGTGTGTTCTTTTTGTGACTAAAACACAACCACAGTCATGTTTTTAATCATGGTGTTTAAATAGATGTATTTAAAAATACATTTGTATGAATGGCCCTGGATACCACACCCCACAAGAAAATCTCAATGGGGAAGCCTATACTTCCTTCATAAGCTTAAGACCTATATAATATTATCTATTACCTGTTTTTCCCAGATGTAAGATAGCCTCCTGCATCACTTTGTTCCTTTAATTACCTTTTTTTGTGGTTTTTGGATCACACCCGGCAGTGCTCAGGGGTTACTCCTGGCTCCATGCTCAGAAATTGCTCCTGGCAGGCACGGGGGACCTTCTGCATGAATGGCAAACGCCTTACCTCCATGCTATCTCCCGGGCCCTTTAATTACCCTTTTAAAATCCATTTTAAAAATTCTTTCTCTGTATATAGATGTAGGTATATATTTTTTTCTTGTTTCTGTTTTCTTCTCTTCCCACCCCCAAATGCACCAGCAATATAATGTAACACCATTTCTTCCTGCAAAAGCATACTAAAGAAGGGGAAATTTTACATATACAAACAAACTCTTAACTACTAGGGATAAGAACTCATACTTTTTTACAATACAGGGAACCACCCACCTTGAGCATATATCATGTGGACCTAACTTAAACTCTAGGTGATAAGATAGCGACCCTCCAACCTTGGATCTCGGATCCCTGACATAGAAATGACACAGTTTTCCACAACAGCTCCAGGAACCAACCCCCACTCTGGGACATCCTTAATACTGCTCTGACACAAACATGTTTCAGTTTTGATATGATATCCTGACAATGAGGAAATAGCAACAACTTGATCTAAGAGCAGGTTGTCTTACCTCACCATCTGACGATAAGACAAAATCAGACTTGTCATCCTTTGATCTGTGCAAAACCAAGATTGCTGTCTACAGATGATTGACAACCATGACTGGACAGAATGTATCCTGGGACTAATAAAAAAGCCCTATCTAGGGTTCAGCCTACGATCTGTACAACAACCAAGGCTCTAATTCCAGAGGTCTGACTGAGACAACTGCAACTGAACGGGTCTTCTGGAAACATAATGAAAGACTCTATCCCAGGCTTTATCCTAGGATAAGCGCAATGATCAATACCAACAACTACAGAAGTCTGATTGAAACGACAGTGATGGAACAGAACTTCTAAAGCCATAAAGAAAGACTTCATAAGCTCCATTCCTTGGCCTGTGCAGATACCAAGATCTCTAGATCCAGAGATCTGATATTATCAACCATGATGGAACATATATCTTCCATACACCACAAAAAGACCTAGGGGAGAGTAAATGAACATGCAAGGAGCCTGTAGCTGTTCCCATAACAGTATACTTCAAGGGCGGAGAAACCCTGTATCTCTTAGGCCACGGGAATTCTATTCTAATTTCCCCAATATTTACTGTGCCTATGAGGAAAAAAAAAAGAAGCAGCAGAACATTATTTAATTTTGCTGTTTTTGGTTTTGTTATTGTTTGGGGGTTTTTGTCTCTGTTTTGATTTTATTTCAGGACTGTGGTTATTATGTGGTGCTTGTCTTTATTGCTATAGTGTGTATTGGATTTTTGTCTGATTTTTCTTTTTGTATTGTGGTGTTTCTCTTCATTTTTCCCTTTCTTCCTCAAACTGATGTTGAAAGCCTCTAAGGACTCTGCCCATTTTCGGCTTGTTTGATTTTTACCCCATTTCATTGCTTTTCTTTTCTTCAAACAGAATCATATAGCTTGAACCATCTTGCTCCGCCTCTCAAATTGAAGGGGAAATAATGGAGGGTACCAAGACCAAACAGTTGTATGATCACTAAGTCTTAGTAAAAATGAACAGACTTAAACACCAAATCCAAAGTCAACAACAAAAGAATCGATACCCAATCTACAAAAAGCTAGACACAGAAGGGACCACTTATACTAGCAGCCTGGGAGGTAAGTGAGGGGGATATGGGATGCAAACTGGAAACGGGGGTGGAAGGAGGACAACTTTGGTGATGGGAATTCCCTGATTCAATGTTAATATGTACCTAAAATATTACTGTGAAAGATATGTAATCCACTTTGGTCAAAATAAAAATTATTATTATAAAAAATAAAAAATAAAAATACATTTCTATGGACCACTCTTCTTCAATAGATCTTTCAGATAATTCTGGTTGAATTGCTCATCTATCAATTGTTTAATTTTGCTGACAAATGTGTACTGGATTTCTGTTGCTAAAGCATTAAGTGTTGATTTATGCCCTCATTGTATAGGCTAGGTGTTTTGATGGAATTGGAGATATAACGTCATTTTCTCCCTATCCGGATTTGAAGTTGAATTCCATAGCTTTTCCATTGTACTTTTAATTTTGTGGTTTAAGAATGTGATATACAAAACACAGCTACCATGTTTGAAACAGGCCAGCTCCATAGATACAATATTACCGCAAACGAGATGAACACTGTGCCACGAAAAATTATAGCTATTCTGGTCCACACAACAAAAACTGACCATCTCAGGAGGAGAAGGTGGAGTAAGAGCCAACCCAGCCAAAGACATGCTTGAAACCTACATCCCCCATTGATGTAGATTGGGTACTATTTATGTTGTTGTTAACTTTGGATTTTGTGTTCAAGTCTGATCATTTTTTATTCCCACACTGGACACTGAACATCTGGTCTTGGTACTATCCATTTTCCTCTCTCCAATTATGATGCTGATCAAGGTGATTTCAGTAATGTGGGTTTATTGGAGATATAAGAATGGATATGGGAGGAGTCCATCTAGTTGCCATAGGTATCCCTTTGGAAGAGAAAGGGGAAAGAAAAAAAGAAGAAAATATAACAAAACAAAATAAAACGAGACAAGACAAAACATAAAACCAATAAGGGAGTAACAAAAAGTACAAAAAAGTATAGAGAAAAAAAGTAAATCAAAAACCAAAACCATCAGCTACGAAGAAGCAATCCCCCAACAAAAACAAAAATAAAACTAAAGCAAAAACAAGAAAAGAGAAAAAGAAAGAAAACAAAACAAAACAAAGAAACAGACCAAGAACTTCTTAAAAGGGTTGTGTTTCTTTTTTTCTTTTTTCTTTTTGCATAGGCATAGTAAACACTGGGAAAATTAGAATGGGAATTTTCTTGGCCTATGAAAGATACGGTTTTCTCCTCCCTTGAAGCATACTGCCATGGGAACAACTACAGACTTCGTACTCACTCTTTTACATACCCCAAGGTCTTTTTATGGTGCCAGAAGACTTTCCACTGAAGACAGTATGTTTTTAACCAGGACTTCTTCCAGGAAGATCTGAGCTGAGTATATGCCACTAAAATTCATAGTATCATACCTGAATTTCTAGATATCTTCATTTGTTTGATATTATTCCTAAAGAAATACTTCAATATAACATACTGAATATATAACAAGAATTTACTAAAACTTCTGCAATTGTATTAATGACATAATGGCGATACAATATTTTTCAGAAATGAGCCTGCTGTTGTATTTTTTCTCTTCTCTTTCTTTCATTTTTTCTATTTATTTTGATACCTTTTCTCTCAATTGTCTGAAAACAAATGTATTATGATTAACCATTTCAAGTATGTGATGCAAATTTAAAGGAAAAAATGAATGGGATTTATTGTATTGACTATACCAAAGATAGCTATTAATATATTTTAATTTCAGTTTATAATACAAACTATGCAGGATTATTTGAGTATGCTAAAAGAAAGCTTTTATGAGGTTTGATCGAATTAGTTATGAGGCAATATACTATCAGAGAGAAAGAAATGCAAAAGCCCACACCCTGGAAATATAATTTATAGATTTAAAATTTTTTACATGAACAGAATAGCATCTATGCAGTTTGGGGATGAGAAAGCAGAGGCACTTCAGGATTGGCAAATGATCCCCTTGGATGGGGAGTGGCAGCATTTGAGGCTTGGGTAGTTTGAGGAATGAAGATTTCACTCTAGCATCAGATCGTAGGTGGCTGTTATTTTACCCAAAAGAGTGTGATGAAGCCAGGTTAGTATGCCACGAAAGAGCATGGACTTGACAAACAGAACTGGCAATGATCTGTGTCTTGGAGATGCTCTCTGCCTTAAAAGATTCATAGTGCCTTCACCAGAGAAGAGCATGTCCATAAGACAAACTAAATATGTAGCAGCAGCATGAACCCCTTTGACTCAAATGAGCCATTTTGTCCTCCAGAATAGCATGGCAACAAGACAGAGATGACTTTGGAGGGTTGCTATTTTACTCAAAAGAGCCAGTTTGAGTGAATTTTAGTAAACCCAAAGGGAAAGTGGGCATGAAACAGACAGAACCAGAAAAAGCCATTGGTGGTGCAATGCTTTTTTCTAGTTTAGTGGGCCCAGAAAAAAGCATGATTGTGAGACAGAAGACTGTTGGCAGAGATATGCTACTTTATGAATCAAAAGAGCCATGTTCAACCCTGGTTAGTGAGCAAAGAGGAAAACGTGGCCACTATACATACTGGACAGATGATAATCCATGGCAATGCTCTCCTCTTTGTATTAAAAGCCATTAGGCTGCAGGTTCATGTGATTATAAAAGAGCATGGCTGTGAAACAGACAAGACCAGTGGAGAGAGGTTGCTCTTTGAATTATAGAACCATTTTTAAAATAATATATTTAAGCATCATTATTATAAACATGTTTCTAGTTGGGTTTCAGTCATAAAAAGAACACCCCCTCTTTACAATTGCAACCAGCCCACCACCAATGCCTCCCAACTCCCCTTTTACCCTGCAGGTATTTGAGATAGGCATTTTATTTCTCTCACTACAATTGTCACAAAAGCTGTTAGTGTAGTTATTTCTCTAGCACAACTCACCACTCTTCATATCATGGGCTGGTTCTTCCAGCCCTTATCTCTATTGTCTCTGGGTATTATTACAATACTGTATTTTATTTTTCTTAAATCCCACAGATGAGTGAGACTATTCTGTATTTATCTCGCTCCTTCTGACTAATTTCACTTAGCATAACAGTTTCCATGTTCATCCATGTATAGAAAAAATGTGACTTCATTTTTCCTGATAGCTCCATAATATTCCATTATGTAGATGTACCAACGTTTCTTTGGCCACTCATCTGTTGTCAGGCATCTAAATTGTCTCCAGATTCTGACTATTGTAAATGAATTTAGGCAACAGAAGGCATTTCTGTATTGTGTTTTTTGTGTTCCTAAGGCATATCTCTATGAGTAGTATAAATGGATTATATAGGAGCTCAATTTTCAGTTTTTGAGGAATCTCCATATTGTTTTCCATAAGGGGCTGGATTATATAGCATTCACACCAGCAGTGAATTAGAGTTCCTTTCTCTCCACATCCTCACAGACGCTCATTGTTCTTGTTTTTTTTTTGTGATGTGTGCCAGTCTTGGTGGCATGAGATAGTACCTCAATGTTAGTTTTTTGTTTGTTTTTGTTCATGGGCCACACCCTGTGACGCTCAGGGGTTACTCCTGGCTCTGTGCTCAGAAATCAATTCTGGTTTGGGGGACCATATTGGATGCCTGGAGATTGAACCGCAGTCATTTCTAGGTCAGCCACGTGCAAGGCAAATGCCCTACAACTACGCTACCACTCTGTCCCTCGATGTTGTTTTGATTTTCATCTTTTTGATGATTAGTGATGGGAGCATTTTTCATGTGCCGTTTGGCCATGAGTAATTCTTCTTTAAGGAAGTGTCTGTTCATTTCTTCTCCCCACTTTTTGATGGGCTTAGATTTATGTTTCTTGTTAAGTTCTGTCAATATTATATAATATATATTTGTATATATAATCTTAAATATTTGCCCCTTATCTGACCCTTATCTGATGGGCATTTAGTGACTAGTTTCTTGCATTCTGTGGGTTGCCTTTGTATCCTAGTGACTTTAAAACGCAGAAGTTTTTCAGTTGAACACGGTCCCATTTGTTTACCTCTGCTTCCACTAGTTTGGACAGTGATATTTCTCCTTTAAGATGCCTTTAGTCTCAATATCATGGAGTGTTTTGCCTACATTTTCTTATATACATCTTATAGCTTTGGGTCTGATATTCAGTTCTTTAATTCATTTTGAAATGATCTTTGTGCATGTTGTTAGATGGAGATCTGAGTTCACTTTTTTGCATACCACTGACTAGTTATTACAACACCACTTTTGCTTGTTGTTGTAGTTTTGTTTGTGTCACAACCAGTGATGTTCAAGGTTTTCTCATGGCTATGCTCTCAGAAATCACTTCTGGCTTTTGAGATCATAAGGATCACTGGGGATCGACACCAGGTTCTTCCTGGATCAGTCACGTGAAAGGCAAACACCCTACCTCTGTGCTACCTCTCCGGTGTTGAAACACCACTTGTTGAAGAGGCTTTCCTTGATCCACTTTGTGACTTTTTATTTTTTATCAAGGATTACTTCATTGTATGTCTGGGCAACATTATCTAAATACTCAAGTCTATTCCATTGACTTAGGGTCTGTTTATCCCACTATCATGCTGTTTTAAGGAGATTGTTCAGTAGTAAAATTTAAAGTTAGGGAAATTGCTGCTTCTACTCTCACTGGCTTTTTTCCCCTAAGGTTTTCTCTGGCTATCCGTGGATGTTTATTGTTCCAAATGAATTTCAGAAATTTTGATCACTTATTTGCAGAATGTCATGGGTATCCTTAGAAGAATTGCATTAAATCTGTACAAAGCTTTGGAAAGCATTGCCATTTTAATGATATTAATAATCCAAGTCCATAAAT
Organism: Crocidura indochinensis; assembly: GCA_004027635.1. Taxonomy (NCBI): domain Eukaryota; kingdom Metazoa; phylum Chordata; class Mammalia; order Eulipotyphla; family Soricidae; genus Crocidura; species Crocidura indochinensis. Next base: position 262 of record PVKC010043042.1, on the reverse strand, counting down.
AGGTAAGTGTGCCTCCATTTCCTTGTGTCTTCTTTTATTTCTTGAAGCAGTCTTCTAGATATGTCTTTCACCTCATGATTAAGTTGATGCCAAGTTATATGAGTTTTTGTGGCACTAATATGAATGGGATTGTGTGGTAAGTTGATATTGAAAGCTTTTAGCCTGCAAAAAAAAGCTTAACAAAGATTGTAAGTTTATAAAAGATTAATGGGCCTGGGAATAGGATGTTAAGCCAACTAATGGGACTAGAAACTTATTTGCA
>PVKC010043041.1:0-11848 GCA_004027635.1 Crocidura indochinensis | reverse complement strand
TCCAACTGTCACTGTCCAACTATCTCCTTTGGCCTCCCCTTCAAACTTTATTATTTATTTATACAAAATAAATACCATACATAAAATAAATATCAAATACTCTACAGTTACTTTTCTGTTCTATTGAACAGTGAGAGCATGTTTTATGAGCCTGTCTGGATTGCAAATTTTTTCCACTTCGAATCTGGAATAGAATGAGTCAGAAAAGAATAAGTAGGCTCTTGTTGCTGTGTCATTCCTCAGATCCTGAGATCCCTTGCCAGACTCTTCTATCTCTTGATAGACTTAATGTTTGTTTTAGATGGAATAGCCAGCATTTTAAGTAGTGTTTAGAGGGAAGAATAGGAAAAATGGCATCTATTCTGTGTTCCAAGAAGTAAGTCTTCCTTAATTGCTGTTAAGAGAAGATCAATACAGGTTGTTACTCCTGGAGGTGCTTGAGGAACTATAGGAGATGCCTATAGTTTGATTTTTTGTTGTTGTTGTTTGTTTTTGGGCCACATCTGGTAGTGCTTATTCCTGGCTCTGTGCTCAGTAATCACTCTTGGCAGACTCAGGGGACCATGTGGGGTACAGTGGATCAAACCTGGATTGGCTGAATGCAAAGCAATGCCTTCCCCACTATTGTAGTGCCAGCCCATAGTTTTCATGTTTTTTGATGAGACTCCAACTATTAACTTAATTTTATTATTATTCTAAATTTATTTGTTTAGTTATTTTTACTTTGGAGCCATACCCAGCAATGCTCAGAAGTTACTCCTGATTCTGCACTCAGGAATTACACCTAGCAAAAACTCAGGGCCCATATGGAATGGCAAAGGTCACACATAGCTCCATTTTATGTAAGACAAGCACTGTACCCTCTAAACTATCATTGCTCCAGCACTCCAGCAATTAACTTTATTGAGAAATCTATATGCATAAAGAATTGTTTTCTCCTCCAGCTCTCAAGATTTCTCTTTATCTTTTGGACAGTTTGACTATGATGTATCAACATATAGATTCATGAATTTGTCCTTTGAATTTATTGCATTTATAGATGTACAGCTGTTTTTAATCAAATTTGTTGTGTCAACTATCTTTTCTATTTCTTCATTCATTCAGGTCTCCCATTAATACATTTACTGTTAAGTTAGATAGTATTCCATGCATCTGTGAAGCTGTTTATTATGTTTCATTATATTTTCTTATACAGTCCTCATACTTACTGATCTCAATTGACTTTTAAGTTTGAGGATTTCTTCTTCAGATAGATCAGATCATTTGACAGTTCAAATCAACTGCTGAAACCCTCTCAAACTTACATCTTAAAAGGCTGTTTATTTGTTTGATGGTGATATTCAGGGCTTACTCCTGGTTCTGTGCTCAGGGATCATTCACTTCTTGCAAGTCTTGGGGAATAATATGTGGTGCTGGAATAGAATTCAGGTCAACCACATGCAATGCAAGTACCCTATCCACTGCATCATCACTGCAGCCATACATCTTAGTAGATTTTTAACTTATATTTTGACCTTCTCTTTCTTTCTCTACTTAAATGTAAAGCCTTGCATTTATGCCAACACCTCACTCAAATGATTCAAAGTCAATTACAAGCTTCTTGCTGACAAATGCATTGAATAATTCAAAACCCTGACATAACATGACCTTTAGCCAGCATTTGGCACTGTTTTTCAGTCCTTCGTTTAAAAATCCATTTCAGGGGCTTGAGTGAAATTGCATTTTCCTGGATCTCCTATCATTGCTGCTGACTTCACTGTATCTCATTTGCAATTCCTTCTCTCTGTTCCTTAAATGCAGGAACTCTCAGAATTCCATCCCAGATTTAATTTTCTTATCATATATATACTCACTGTGTGAATCTTTATCCTTAGAGTTCCATTTTTGCACAGGGATGACTCCATATTTAAAACTATACCTTTTCCTTTTTCTACAACTTCATTCCAACTTCCACTTGGTTCTCATACAAGCATCTTATACTCTAAAATTGAATAATTTAACTAGTTTCCCCACTCATCATACTTGATCCTGTCTTCCAGACACCTTTGCTGGTAGCTTCACCTTTTTCTTTTTTTTTTAACCCACTGACTCCTAACATCATGATCTATATTTTTTTCTTTAAATAAATTAAAAACTTCTGGCACCAAGATTTACAAGTAGGGTTTGTTTATAAAATGTTTCACTACACTGTCCACCATAATGAGCACTTTCCTCTACCAGTGTTCTAGTATCTCCCTCCCCCACCATGATAAGCTTCTGTAGGCAAGTTTTGGGATTCAGTTCATGTTGAGAATTTTTTTTTCCTTACTATATCGCTATATATCACATAAAAGAGAGGTTATTCTGGGGCTGAAGTGATAGCACAGTGGCAGTGTCCCATATGGTCCCCGGAGCCAGGAAAGATTTCTGAGCCCATAGCCAGGAGTAACCCCTAAGCACTGCCAGGTGTGCCCCAACCAAACCAAAACAAAACAAAACAAAAGAGAGGTTATTCTGTAATGTTTCCTCTCCTTCTAACTTCACTCAACATAATACATTCCAGTTCCTTCCATGTAGCAACAAATTGCATGATTTTGAACTTTTGTTTTGGGGGGTGGGGGAGGAGGTGTGGACACACAGCTGTGCTCAGGTCTTACTCCTGTCTCTGCACTCAGGAATAACTCTTGACAGATTTGGAGGACTCTATGGGGTGCCAGAAATAAAACCTGGGTCGTTGTGTGCAAGGCAAGTGCCTTCCTCACTGTACTATCACTCCAGCCTGACTTCATCTTTTCTTATGAACTACTGGTATTTTGAGTTAGTACACTTGTTTCTCTTAGATTGGGAAACTTCTCAGCTATCTTTTCCATCTTCCATTTTCCTCTTTCTTGTCTCTCCTTCTGGAATCCCTGTGATTAGAGGTTATTTCTTATCAAATGTATCTCTGAAAGTATTAATTAAAATATTTTCAGTTACTTCTATATTGATAACATCATTTACCTTGTCTCATTAGATTTTTGGCTTCTCCCATTTTTATGCTGAGTCTTACTTCTGCTATTTTGATTTTCACCTTGAGTTAAAGTTCTCAAAATTTATAATCCAACCACACTATACTTCTTTGATTTTTCTCAGAATGTCTTCAATAAGTTGTCTTTTTTTCCTCTCACTCTGCTGTCTTTAAATCCTGATTTAAATTACATTGCTCCAAGTAAACATTCCTGTCTTTCCACATCAAGATTATGTGCCTGTAAGATGTACCACATTGTTATTCAGTAGTATCTGTTAAACTGATTTTGGAAGGAAAATGGAAGAAGGGAAATTTTTGTTATCTAGAACTGAAAACCTATGGCATAAGTTATCAAGGGTTCAATGGAAGGAATTCACAAGTTAACATTTTATTTATTTTTTAATTTTTATTTTGACCAGAGTGGATACAAATCTTTCACAGTAATATTTTTGGTACATAGCAACATTGAATCAGGGGCATTTCCACCTCCAATGTTGTCCTCCCTCCATCCCTGAACCCAGCATGAATCCCATATCTCCCTATTCCCCCACCCCCCTGGCTGCTAGTATAATTAACATTTTAAAATCACTAGCATCTTCTATTTGGGTGGATAGGAGTGACAATACACAGGTTCAGCTATAGAAAATAGGAAAAGATTTTTGATTAATGTGAGAAATAAAACATTATCAGGATCAGTGAAGAGGCTATATTTTTATGCTAGGGAGTGTTGGTAGAGGTCCTCATATTGTCTTCTTATTAGATGTCTCTTAATTGGTTGCTTTTTTTTTTTTTTTTTTTTTTTGGTTAAAAAGATGTTTCCTCATTGCCTCTTCATCTGGCTTTTCCCCCACTCCACTTGGGGGTAGGCTATGTTTATCCCAATAAAGGCTACTCGGGAGGTCTGGAGGAGGAGCTGCCATCTTGGCTCATGGTTCCACTTGGTGGATAGACTGACTTGTGGGTCAACAACTTGGTGGTGTTAGTTTCTAGACTGTTACACCATCCCAACTGTCTGTGGATCATTTCCTGCATCAGAATTGCTGCCAGACTTGCGTCTCTTGTCCTACCTAGACAGGGGACATGGGAATCGTCTCCCTCTCTGGGGATTGTGGAACACACAACCCATCATTCTACAGTGAATCAAAAGATACCAATCACAGAACTGTCTAAGATTTGCAAAGTTCAAGGACTTGATTTTTTATTTTAAAAGTTGGCATCAGTAAATCTCCTGGGGTACATAAAGCTGTCCTTTTATGTAAGGAACCTCTCCTCCAATACCCTATGTTAATTTCACCTGGATGGTCAGACCTATCCACACCTGGGAGGGGTCTGTAGTTGGAATAAAGCATAACAGGGCTGGCTAGCGGGGAGAAAGCAGCAAAAACAAACATACAAACAAAAAAAGTGGAGAGCAGTTGAAAGGGAGACAGAGGCAGAGAGAGCAAGAGAAGAGGCAGAGAAGTGGCTGCTTGGAAAAGGCTTAGTATAAAAGCTATGTGAAGAAATGCTGGCTGACTCCTATGAAACTTAAACTGAATGCCTATGAAATTATTTCGCCACTACTACCCTTCTCCAGACCCGCAGGCAGAAGGGGTAAAGGTACCATGCTGAGGAAAGCCTCACCCAACACTAGGACTTTATAGTTTATATTTTATAATTAAAACAACACTTGTATATGACTGTTCATAATCGCAATAATCAAAATTAGACTGCAGGGGCCAGAGAGATAGCATGGAGGTAGGGTGTTTGCCTTGCATGCAGAACGAAGCTGTTTCAAATACAGGCATCTCATATGGTCCTCCTTTGAGCCTGCCAGGAGAGATTTCTGAGCGTAGAGCGAGGAGTAACCCCTGAACGCTGTTGGATGTGACAAAAAAAAAAAAAACAACCAAAAACAGAAGTCAAATTTACACTACAGAACCCCTGATCAAATTCTTCTTATATCTAAAACTTGAACTCACTCTTATGTATACAATGTTTATCCTTAAATCCAGTTCCCTCTCCTTCCACAAGGCCTCAACCTTCTTTTTTTTGTTTTGTTTTTTTGGGCCACACCTGGCAGTGCTCAAGGGTTACTCCTGGCTCAACACTCAGAAATCGCTCCTGGCAGACTCAAGGGACGATATGACTTGCCAGGATTCGAACCACCGTCCTTCTGCATGCAAGGCAAACGCTCTGCCTCCATGCCATCTCTCCGGCCCCAGGCCTCAAACTTCTAACGTATCCCTGACTAGGGGATTGTACATTAGTCAGGAAAAGAGTCCAACTGTTCAGATGGTAATCTGGCCACAGTAAGATTAGAGGAGAAAACTATAGTTCACTTATAGAAATTATGTCCCTCCTAGAGCAATCACTTAGCTCCACTTCATTTGAAAAGCAAGAGTTAACAGTCATTAGGATAGGATAAATTATATTCAGATATGAGTAGGTAATTTGGAGTTAAAATGGTATTCATTTATGATGTGTGTGGTGGTAGTGATAGACTTGAAAATACACACAAATAAAATGTTAGCTTCCAGAAGTCATTTATTCTCCGATTGAGTATATTTCATATTATGCTGCTAAATTAACGTGGTAAAAACAAGTGTGGATGAAATGTGAAATAACAAAGAGTAGTGGAAATCACTGGTATGGTATCAAAATTTATTTTCTAGGCCTACTTGAAATTTTTTTACTTGATTTCAAGTGCAGAAGTAGGGGGAAAAATAGCAGTCATCATGCACAGTGCCAATAAGCAGCATAAAGAATTCTTCACAGACTCTGAAGAACAACTATCATGTATTTTGAGTCACTGCCAGTGTGTTTTATGCTTTGACATTTCTGATCAGCTTATTTCTAACTGCCTAAGTCAATCTCCCATTCTGTGTTGAAGACATGATGTTTTCCTAGCTTTGTTTTTCAGGACAAGCCAAATCCATAATCAGAGACAGGCTCTACAGAGAATTTGAGTAGCAGGCAATCCTTATTTTTTCAGTAGCTCCCTTCCAATTGCCTATAGACTGGTGGTTTCTCAAAGTGTGGTCCCAGGACCAGCAATATCAGTCCTATTTGGGAATAGGTTAGAAAGACAAGTTCACAGTCCCCACTACATACCTACTGATTATTTTATTATGGAGTCTAGAAATCTATGTTGTAACAGAATTTTTCAGTATAGGTAATTCAACACTGCTGCTGCCCAATGGCATTACCTTGAGCAGGGAGGTGAAGCACAGGATATGTACTTGTCTAGCTAGAGACAATGTCAGGACTTTTATCAGTATTACCAGAAGACTCCTGTACTTCCAGATGACTTTTAGTCTGTTCCTCGTACAGCTGGTTTGTAATCCTAAACAGAAAGCCAGTCTGAGACTGAAGCCAGGTCCTGGAAGAAAGCCCAGGGAGTTGGTCCAGGCCCTGTGCCTAAAGGCAGCAAAACCTAATGATGTCGGTTGCAAGATGTTGATGTGGCTTGAGTCCTGTCATCAAGCCAGAACTGCCAAGGGCTAACCATGCACAAAAGTGGAATTACCTTGATTTCCTTTTTACTGAAGTCAGTTTGGTCTGAGTTAAGATGAAGATTTCTAAAGGGCATAATACATAAATATTAATCTTCCCTGACTGTGAAGATAAGAATCATTAGGAAGTCACTAAAGGAGAACTCATTTTCTGCAGATTTAATACTAATTTCTGAAAAAAAAATTGGGGTCAGTTGGACACTCATCAACATGGACTTTTCTTTCTCCTCCACTGTCAGATAAGTGACCTTTAAGGAGATGGAACCTCACCCTCATATCCTTAACCACCTTATTTCTTTCCCAGGACCTTGCTCCTTAGTCATTTTTTGTCCTGTGTTCTTGGTCTCTCTCTTTATTATTTCTTTTACAAAGTCTTTATTTTCAGCCTATTAATATGCTGAAACCTTATACATTGAGAACTATCATAACAATGTGAATGAAGGAGGGAAGAAGAAAACCTGTCTTTTGAGTACAGGCGGGGGTGGGGTGGGGAGGAAGGAGAAATGGGGCATTGGTGATGGGAATGCTGCACTGGTGAAGAGGAGTGTTATTTACATGACTGAAACCCAACCACAAACATGTTTGTAATCAAGGTGTTTAAATAAAGATATTAATTTAAAAGAAAAGAAATCCTCTTTGTAGTGAAGTTCAACCTCTGGTCTACCATTCTCATCCAAGGCCTGTAAATTAACTGTAGATTTATTCATTTCAGAGCATTTCTTTACTGCACTTTACTTTGACTTCTTCCATCACTTACCTGAAAATGTTTTCTTTGGGTTTTCTATAAGTTACCCTGTGCTGAATCTAATGGAAAGATTTTTCTATTTCTTTCTTCTTTCTCTCTCAACACCACCTCTTTCTTTCTCTTGCCTCCTTTTCTCTTACCTCACCCTCTTTTTATCTCCTGTCTCCTCTTTCACTTTCTACTCCCTTTTCTATTTCAATCTTTTTTCCTTTTTCTTTCTCTTGTTTCCCTTTTTTTCTACATTCCATTCTTTCTCCTCTTACTGTCTCTCTCTTTCCTAATTCTCTTCACATTTTTGTATTTTTCCATTACTGCTTTCTTCACACTGTCTCCTCTTTGTAACTAGTAAAAATTGAATTTTGAGAAATTCTGTATTTCTAACATTGCTTGTTGTCATGTACTAGTACCAAAAGTCTGACCTGAGAAGTTAGGCAGAAAATAAGCCATAAACATATCTCAGTCCAGTCAGAGTGTTTGAGCAGCTCTAAAAAATACCAGAGTTACTTTTGGACAGCAGAAATTGATTGCTTACAATTATAGAGGTTGGCAGACTAAGGTCAAAATTCTAGGATGGTGGAATGAGGACATTTTTCACTATAGATCTGTCCGTGTATCCTCATAAGGTAGAAGGGAGCAGGAAACTCTATGATATCTGATACCATACATGAGACTCCCATTAACCTTATATTCTCATAAGAATTCCATTTACCATCATGACTTCATTACCTTCAAGGGCCCCATTTCACCAAATTATTCTCCAAATATTACCCCTTTGGAGAATATAGTTTCAGCAGATGAGTTACAAGGAACTATGGCTTTAAAACAAAAAAATGTCCATATTGGAAAATAAAACACACACATATGAATAATTAAATTGGACCTTATCTGATGGTATGTACAGAAAAATAGCTCATAATCTATTCAAGAACTGAAGTAAAGATTTGAGATTGTAAGGCACTTTAAATAGAATGTAGGGAAAGCTTTCTGATATTGGCTTTGTATAAAGATTTCTTGGATATGATACCAATGCCACAGGGAACATTTGGAATAACCTCTTCAGTAATATAACAAATGACTTGATTAAAACCTTTAATAGATGTATTCAGAGATACAAATGATCATCAAGATACTCAATGTCAGGGCAAGAGAGATAATATAGAAGTTGAGGCTCTTGCCTTGTGTGTGCCTGATCCCAGTTTGATGTCTGTCACTGAATATGGTTCTTTAAATACTAATAGGAGTTTTTCCTGAGTACAGAATCTGGAGGAAGATCACCAGGTCTGACCCAATTTCTCTCCTCTTCACGGATTCCCAGTGTCACTAATAAGCAGGAAAATACAAATGAATACCATATCATGATATTAACTCATAATAAGAAAAAAAGAGAGAGAAAGACAGTAGAGGGACAGAAGAGCATAAGAAGCATGAAATAAAATTGAGGATGCAGTTTTGATGGAAAGATTTATTCATAAAGTAGAGAGTTTAAGAGAAAAAAAATAATTTTTTTCCTTTTGATTTTCGGTCATACCCAGTGGTGCTCAATGACCGAGATGGAACCCAGGTTGGCCACATAAAGCCACCACTGTAGTATTATGCAGGCCCCTCAAGTAGTACTTTTTGCACATGAAAATCTTCTCCCAGTCTGTCGTATACGGACTGAGTTCTAATTTCAGAACTATGTAATGATGGAAAAAATTATTATAAGTAACCAATTTTAGAGATTTAGGGATAATGGAATTATAATGGAATTATGCTTTATGACTATTTTGCTCAGCTTGACTATCTAAAATTTCTAAAGAGTATCCTTTAAGTCACAGTGGACTATAAAAAGTACTGAAAATAAGGGGCTTTTTTTTTTTCTAATTCTGAGAAAACCTGGCTCCAAGTTTTCATTACACTTGTATTTCTACCTCATGGCAGGAAATGGCAGTCTGCTGGATAATAACCTCACATATTTCTGCCAGCTGAAGACCTCAGTGCAAAATGTTACTAGGCAGCATGATACTTCTATGGAAGATCATGTCTAGTTTTTGATTTCTTTCTCCTCACTACCTGTTGAGGTGCCAGTCATGGGGATGGGTGGTGAAGAACACAATATGGCTAAACCCTTTGAGCATTTACCTTCTAGTCAGGGAGGAAGGGGACAAAAACTGTACAATGTAATCTGGCCCTCTGTTAATATAGATGTTGCAGATGAAGTGCTGTAGAATGAATATAAAGTTCCAAATCCAGTTAGGGCAGAGACTATAGACTTTTGTTCCAGGACTGGAATGAAAGTCGTATAAACCAGGTTTTTACGTGTAAAGTTTTATTTTCTTTAAGAATTTTTATTTATTTATTTTAACCACCTTCTAAAAATATAATTTAAGCAAATATATGTATTATCAGAACATTTTCAACAATTAGTCTTTATGATAAGGAAAGCCTTATCATAATTCAAATAATGAAGTTATTGGTTATCACCCAGAGTGTCCTTGCATCCTAAAAATCCCCTTCTTCCTTCTCATACTCTTTTCTGTGCCTAGCAAGCACTGACTGGCTTTTTGCAATTATGAAATACTTGGTATTCTAGAATTTCTTGGAATCATACAATATGTTATATCTTCCCATTAGGCTTCTTTACTTCAGTATACTGATTTTGAGACTCATGTTCCATGGTTCATTATCTGTTGTATTTAGTATATAGTTAGTTTGTTGATCTGCAGGGACTCTATTCCATTAGGTTACAAGATGGTAATTTATCTTTTTTGCTTCTTACTAAATATTTAGGTTGTTCTTAATTTTCAGCTATTACAAATCATGCCAATGTAGACATTTATGTACAAGTGTTTTTGTTTATGTTCTTTTCTGGGGGGAGGTCACACTCAGTGATGATCAGTGGTTTCTCCTGGATCTGGGCTCAGGAATTACTTCTGGCAGTACTCAAGGGATTATATGGGATACTGGGAATCAAATCTGGGTCGCCTCCTTGCAAGGAAGCATCCTACTCATTGTAGTATTCCAGTCTAGTATGTATAAGTGTGTAAGCAAAATATTTTCATTTCTCTTTGGTATCTGTAAATGAAATGATCTCATTTTGCGACAAGATTATGTTTAAAATCAGAAACTATAAAAAGTTCTTGCATCATTGTTTTATTCCTTTCAACAATTTAGGAGACTTCTAATTCTTTCATATTCTTGTCATAATATGACATGTTCAGTTGCCTTAGTTTTATTTGCTTTGATTTTGAAGTCACACCAGCTGTACTCAGTGGTTATTCTTGGCTACTGGACATCAGTCACTTTTGTAGGTAATCTTCACACCATCATTTGGTGAGGCTAACAAACTTAGAGGTGAAGAATTTAGATCTGGATCCTTAATTCTGATGATGTAGTTTCAATTTAGGGAAATTTTATTATCTCATGTGGGAAGGTCAAAGCATACCAAGTTGTGTTCAGGAGAAGATACAGTAGAGACAAACATGGGGCTCCTATGTGCAAAGCATGAACTTTAGCCCTTTGAACTCTCCTCTTGCCTGTTTATTTTGTAATCTTAGTTCTTTTGTAATGAGTGCAAAATAGTCTAAGTGGATACTGTATGTTTCCAATCTACTTTCCATGTCTCCTTTTGTTCCCTCACTTTTTAGTCTTCATCCTTTCTAAAGCCTTTTTCTAGGAGAAAAAGTTTTAATACTTACATTATAGTAATGTTCATTATTCAGGTCAATATTATTAGTTATTAGCTTCCAAGTTATTTTCTTCATTCACTGTTTCTAGAGGTAGTATCTCAGAAAAGACTAATTTATATGGTCGTCTAATATTATATCAAAGGATTAGCAATGAAACCCAAAGTATGAAAAATAGGTGGGACTTAAATGACCGCCTGCATCTGAAGCAGCAATAATCAATTTACTTACTATTGATCAATAGTAATATTATCAATCTATTCTATTGTATTCAGGGACCTCTCTTTAGAGAACTGGCATCCTCTTCCCTTCCCACTCCTGACACATAGTCATCATAGTCATCTGCATAATTTTAAAGAAGCCCCAAGCAGCTTATAAAATAGAGGCAACATGTATGTCTTCAGCACCTGCCTGAAGATGACAGAGATCCCAGACATGACAACAGCACCTGCTCAGAAAGGGAGCAGGCCACAGACTGTGCAAGGGACTTAAATGCCAGCAGTGGATTGCCTTCAAGACCTGAAATTGCAAAAAAAAAAAACTGTAAACAGCTCCTGGTAATGTTATCAAGAGAAAAATAAGTACACTCTCCCTTGATTTACATGGTAGCACATGCCTGAAAAAAATGCACTGTGTATTCTAGCCTCGCCAAAACACCACTCATGTTATTCTTGCCTGAGTTGCTTGAGCCAATGTTTATTTTTTTCTTTAGAAAAGCTTTTAAGGCAACACATTTTCCTAAACTTAGTATTAGTCCTATGCCAGGGATTCTCCTAGCTTATTTTCTGCATAAGCTGCAGGTTCATTTTTATTTCCTCAAGGAGGATCTATTGATTAAGAGGCTGCTTTTCTGAGAGGTCCTTTTGAGGTTTCTGTTATATATTTTTACTTTTGTTGGAACATGATCAGAAAATATAAGTTGAAGAACTTAATGATTTTAGAGTTTATGGAGATTTTC
>PVKC010043040.1:0-11843 GCA_004027635.1 Crocidura indochinensis | reverse complement strand
CTACAGACACCGGCAGGGAGCAGGGGTACCCTCTGCCTTCCAGAAGCCAGGCCTGGGGCAGAAGGATGCTGAACAGGGAGCCAGCCAGGAGGACAGAGACGGGTCCGCTCAGAAGCCGGTGTCTTCACAGATTGGAGCAGGGGTCTCCTTGGAGGGTTTCCAGGGGGAAGTGATAGGGAGGCAATTTTGGGCTGAAGCGAAGCAAAGCGGGTGGGATGGGGAGAAGCAGGGGAAGCAAGAGGAAGGTGGGAGATGTGCTAGGGAAAGAGGAAGCGGCAGAGGCTGAGCAGGAAGATCTTTCCGGGCCCAGGAAGCACTGCAAGGCCTCCTTCTTGCCCCGACTGGCAGCCTGTGGGATGTGGTATGGACAGCCAGCCGGGACGGACCCGGACCCACAGTCACGCAGCTTCACAGCCACACCTGTAGGGTGACATCATCCCTTGCCTTCAGCCTCCTCAGCCTGGGACCCGGCACCCCTGTGCCCTCCTGCTGCACCCACCCGCCATAGTCCTACATGGTGCCCACTGTTCCCTGGCATCTCACACGGGCACAGGCCCACAGGCCCATAGGCCCACGAGGCAGAACCTGGTCCCCCACGGGCCCCCCACAACCGGGCAGCAGGTACCTGGGAGGGGCGAGGGCCGCTCTGCCATCAGGTCAAGCCAGGCGCTGCCCTCCGCCCTGCCCTCCCCACAGCATCTTGCCGGGACAAGCTGTCAGCGCCTTCCGCCCATTGCGCCACAGGCCCCTTCCGACCACGTGGTGGCTGCTGGGTGGGTGCAGGAAGGGGTGCCTCTAGGCCCGCCCCCCGGAACCCCTGCGGGCCCTGGGGGGCATGAGCGGTCTGGGGAGACGCCTCCTGCCGTGGGCCTTCTCCTTCCCCCCAGTAAAGTCAAACGGGGCGTGGGCGTGGATGGAGCAGAGGGGGTCACAAATCTTTCCCAGGGCAGGGTCATGGAGGGAGAGGCAGTCCTCACCCTGGACATAGCCGGGTGCCCGAACTCTCAGCCCACCCATGGTCCTTGGCACGCCAAGCACCCAGCTCTGCCTACCCACTGCCGCACAAGACCCGAGTTGAGGACTCAGCTACCTGGCTCTGCGCTGGAGGCCTGGGTTCCACACCCAGCACTGCCAGGAGTGACCCCTGAGCACCGCCAGGTGTCACCCCACTCCTGCCCACAAAGCCAGGAGCTCTGGGCGACAGGCTGCACCCTCTCGGGTCCCCTGAGCTTCCCGCCTTTGAAATCCGAGAGAGGCTTCTTCAGATCAAGCAGGTGATACCCTCTCCCCTTCCACCCCAGGTCTGACCCTTGGATTCCTGCTCCTGAGGCCGGTGGCCTTGGCCAACTGCACAGCCAACTGCACAGTTCTCCTCCGGCAGCTGAAGATGCAAATAGCAGGTTTAATGGAATCCAATAATCTACTGAACCACTCTGTGAGTGCCTGATTAGGTGAGGGTGGGAGCCATCTGCCCTAGTCCTGGGGAGCAGGCCCAACTCCCCACCCAGCGTGGAACAGGGGCTGGGGGAGGACAGCCTGGAACTCAACCTGGAGAAGCCTAGAGACAGTGGGGCTTCCCACCCACTAGTGGCAGCTCAGCTCAGCCCAGAGTATCTGGGCTCTGGGAGATGGTGAGAGGGTAGAGCTGTGTCCTGTACTCAGTCCTGTCCCTTCTCAGGGCTCAGTGTTTGCAAACGTGCCAAAGGGGTGCATGTGGGAGCCTGACATCAGACAGTGTAGGCTCATCTCAGGTCGGGAGGGACAGGCCTACAGCACTCACCCACCTTCTGATTCTGTTTTCTCCCCCAGATAAAAGTTCTAGGATTGAAAGAACACGTTTGTGACTACCAACACTATATGAACTCCAAGGAGGACGTTGGGACCTTCCCCAGCACAGATGACCTGCGAGCGCTCAGTCGGCTGGACTTCCTGCACACTGTCAGGGGCAAACAGGAGCAGGTGAAACGCAAATTCGAATCCATTCTTCGGTTCATCAATATTTCAGAAGCGCAACCCATAAAAAGTGCCTTGTCAAACATCCGAGGCATCTGGAACAACCTCTATTGCATGGCCCAAAAGCTGTCCAACCACTCCTGGCCAACTGAGCCCACCCAAGAGGTTCCAAAAACCCCGACCACCCCCACCCCCAACGGTTATCAGCTCAAATTGCACCTCTGCCGATTCCTCTGGGGCTACCGCAGCTTCATGAAGTCAGTAGAGCAAGTGTTTAGTACGTGGCAGGACTGTCGCAGTCGAAGACGCAGAGGTGGCTCGAATTCCTGGAAGATAACCCGGAGGACAAGAGGCTCCAGGAGGGGCAAGAAGTCTATATCCAGGGGGCTGTTACCCCAAAAGCCTTTGGGGGTCCTTGTAGATGGAGGCACTGCTGATGCCCTGTAAAAGGGTGTTGGAGTCTTGGGGGAGTCTCCCAATCTCCTCCCCCTTTATTCACCTGTCCTCCCCACCCCCAGGGCACTGCCCGGGACTGGGTCTGGGCAGGCTGGGAGGCGAGACTCGGTGGTTTGCAACCCCAGTCTTGAGCCCCCAGTCCCATCAGGGTCAGGTCCCTATCGACCAACTTTCCATTGATTCAGGGGTCTGATGACACAGGCTGACTCATCACCACACTGCCCCCCCCCCCATGACTTGCAGGGATGGTGCCCCGACTTCCTCCTTTCTGAGGCAGTTTGGCCCAGAGGGGGTGGGGGAGAGGAGCTAGGCCTGAGCTGGCCTTCTATGCCTCATCATTTCTCAGGCCAGACACTGGGGTGTCTGGGTGACCTCACTTTAGGCAGCTGTGTCAGGGCAGAGGGTCTAGAAGGAGCCCATGTCTGGGTTATCCAGGGAACTGGGATTCCGTTCTTAGCTGGGTTCCCAACTTGCTATGTGACCTTAGGCAGGTCCCTTGACCTCTCTGGACCTGGTTCTCTTTATGACCTGAAATCAGAGATTGGGTAAAGCCCTTTCTTCCTGTTGGGTTGTTGGGCCTCTGTGACCTGTGGTGGCTATCAAGTTCCCCCTGTAAACCAGGACCTGGTGGTGCAAATAGACTGTGGGCTCAGACTCCTGCAGTAGACCTGGGGGTGTGTTCCTCAAGGGGCTAGTCCTTGGGGCCTGGATCCAGCTTCTCCCCCTGGCGGTGCAGTGTGGTATTTCCTCAAGATGAAAATCCTAATTCTGTGGGGTATTTCTATAGAGGGACATAAATAATTTATCGATTTTTATCCTATTTTTAAAAACAAAGTTTTATATTTATATGATCTATTTATAACATATATTTAATGTTCATAATAATATTGTATCAATATGTATTTAAAACATGTCTGGTTTTAACAAATCCTCTGTGTCTCTGTTATCTGGGGAGATGGAGGTAGAATTTGGGGATGCAGGACCCCTTAAAAGGGGGGTACGGGGTGACAGGGCCACAACGTGTAGATCTGAGGGCAGTGCTGGAGGGAAGATGCATTCTCTGACCACAGAATTTCAGTTCGCAGACCCCAATCAGAGCAGGTGTTAGGTGTGTCTAGATGGGCCATCCTTGTCACATCCTTGGGTCATACCTTGAAGGACCTGGTGTGGGGAAGCAAAGGAACGGGTGAAGACTGCAGTGTGTGTGTGTGGGGTCTGAGTCCCCTATATGTGTGTATGGGTGAGGTTGCGGAGGATCCAGACCTGAGTTGTAGGAAGTGGACAAGATACATAGATATATAGTTGGTTTGACTGCCATACCAGTAAGTGTTACTGGCTCTTCCCTCAGGGATCATTTCTCAAGACACTGCTTGAGATTGAGCCCAGATCAGCAGCAAGCAAGGGTGGCATGCTGCCTATTGTACTCTCTTTCCGGCCTCTGAAATGGACACAATATTAACAGTGCCTGTGTTAGGTCTGAGCGGGGATGTGCTTGAATCCGCTTCCTGTATGGCTCTGGGCAGGTTAGTTATTCCATTTAGCACCCAGAGAGCTGGGTTTTATTCTGATGCTCAGAGCCTCACTTTGGGACGAGTCTGTAGAGGCTGCTGGTCTGCAGGAGGGCAGCGTGGAAGGAAGGGCCAGCAGAAGCTGCTGACTTGCCTTGCTGCTTGGGATGAGATAGAGTATGAAGGTGGAAAAAAAGGACTTAACACCCAGCCTGCAGGCACACCCTTGAGGGAATCTGCAATAGATATGGCATGTTCTGGGGATGAAAAAGTAAGGTGCAGTGGGTAGGGTGCATGCTTTGCATGCAGTTGACCTGGATAGGGTCCCTGGCATCCTGTATGTTATCCCAACACTGCCAGGAGATTCCTGAGTGCAGAGCCAGGAGTAACCCCTGAGCATTGCTGAGTGTAACCCAAAAACAGAGAGAGGGATGGAGGGAGAGAGAGAGAGAGAGAAATAATAAGGCTCAGAAGTTTGGTGAGTTTTGCAGGTTGTTTTTTTGTTTGTTTGTGTTTTGGTAGAGAGATGGGAGGGTTGTACCATACCCAGTGGTGCTCAGGAGTGACTCCTGACTGCTCAGGGGACCATATATGGTGCTAGAAAATTAATCTGGGGTTGGCCACATTTCAGGCAAATGCCTACCCCTGTTCCATCATCCTTGTGTGTGTGTGTGTGTGTGTGTGTGTGTGTGTGTGTGTGTGTGTGTGTGCGCGCGCGCACGCACGCAAAGAATTCAATCCAGGGCACCCTAGAGGCAAAGACAGTTGCTCTCCCACTGAATGGCTTCCAGGCCTGAGGGAGCATCTTGCTGTCAGCTTAGAATCTATTGAACCTGACTGACAACTTTGTGAATCCCCGGGGCACAGAATTCTCGATGGGGAGTGAACCTACGAACCTAAGAGCAGTCAAACAAGTGACAGGAAAGAGTAACAGAGACTGCAGGAGGAGCTCAGGAAAATAAAAGCAAGGTGATGTCACAGGGAAAGATTCAGGGTGTGTGGGTGTGAGTCGCACCTGGAGAGGTAACGTGCTGTGGCATGCTTGGCACGGAAGTGGAGGAAGCAGAGTGGATAGAAGGAAAGGGGTCAGATTTCTCCAAAAAACCAAGAGAGCGAAGGTGGTGTGTGCTACTCAAAGGCTAAATTTGCAGATGCAAGACCCCAGATCTACCCAGTTCCATCATTGCAGGGTCCCCCTCATCCCACTGTTGATAGAGATCTATCTATTAGGTTGTTCCTTATATGGGCTTCTAATTAGATGTCTCACTATAGGTTCCTTTGGTTTTCCTATTAAAGAGATGTTTCTGGGGCTGGAGTGGTGGCGAAAGCGGTAAGGTGTCTGCCTTGCCCTCGTTGGCCTAGGCCTGATCACAGTTCGATCCCCTGGTGTTTCATATGGTCCCCCAAGCCACAAATGATTTCTGAGCGCATAGCCAGGAGTAACCCCCGAGTGTTACGGCTGACATCTTGGCTTGTGGTTCCAAATGGTGAGCAACTGGCTTGTGGGTGAACAGCTTGCGGTGTGAGTTTCTAGCCCGCTATTCCTTCACAACTGTGTGTGGATTATTTCCTGCATTGGAATTGCTGCCGGACCCATGTCTCTTGTCCTACCTGGATTGGGGATGTGGGGATCCCTCTCCTTCTCTGGGGATTGTGGAACGCACAACCCACCATTTCATACCCTACCTTGACACATCTGGGATGCATCCCCTGAAAATAAAATGACCCAGAGAGCTGAAGGTCACAAAGCTAGAGAGAGTTCAACAGGTTAGCATATGCAAAGCACATGTAGAAGACCCAGATTTGATCTCTGGTGGTGTGGTCCCATGAGCATTGCACCTAGAGTAGCAAAACAAACAACACAAAATGAACAATAAAATGTTCCCAGGGTGGAGCTGGGAATAATAACACAGTGGTAGGACATTTGCCTTGCACTCGGCAGACCCAGGATCAACCAGGGTTCGATCCCTGACATCCCATATGGTCTCCTGAGCCTGCCAGGAGCAATTTCTGAGTGCAGAGCCAGGAGTAACAACTGAGTGCCTCCTGGTATTAACCCCCCCCCCCAAAAAAAAAAGCCCAGTTTTCAGGCTGAGTTAGTTCAGACAGGCTAGAACTCAGGTTTCCAGCCATCATTTTACCAGTAATTTACTTGGGTGACTCTCAAAATAGTCCAGTTTAAAGGGGCTCTCATTGTCCCCATTTGTTCTTCTCTGTTCTTGGAGTTCCTGCTACACTATCTTTTGGTTCCCCCCTAGGTCCAGGGTTTCCTCTTACCTTGAAGCCTCTACTTATGCTGTTTTTTTCTGCTGTTTCCTGCCCCTGAAGGCAGTGCCATCTTTAGTGATTCTTCCCCTTTGCCCACAGTGTGGGTTATTAATTCTCTCTTGATTGAGATTTGCAGGGCAGGACTCATAGGTGATCTGTTGCATTGTCAGCCCCTCTCCCACAAGCCTGGAACTCTGGACACCTTATAAGAGGAGCCCCCCACCCCCAGAGCAGACAGATGCCAGTGTGCCCATGAGGAACCTAAAGGAGCTTATCAGAGAGCCTGGCTCAGACAGGTACCCCCAACTGCAGGAGGCTTGCACTTGGTTTTTGTTTTGTTTCGTTTTGGGGCTACATCTAGAAGTGGCAGTCAAGTGTTACTTTGGCTCTGTGCTCAGAAATTACTCCTGGCAGGCTCAGGGGACCATATGTGATGTCAGGATAGAACCCAATTCAGCCATGTGCAAGACAAATGCAAAATTCATTGTGCTATCCTTCTGGCCCCTAGGGCTGGCACCTTCTAACCCACCCACCTCGATCTGTCAGGGGTGCTTTCCTCAGCCTGGGGTACTGGGAAGCTGTGGGTAGGAGGCAGCAGACAGGAAACACTAGGCCTGTTTGGGTTCCTGGAGAGGAAGAGGAGTTTGTGCGGTGGTGGGCAGTGTGAGGAAGAGGAAGAGGAAGAGCTGGGAAATCCAGGGTGGCATCCATCTGAACCTCTTGCCAGCTCTCTTCCATGGAAAGACCCCCAAGAGAGTCTTGGATAGGAAAGATAGTACAGTGGGTAGGGTGCTTACTTTGCATGTGGCCAACCCAGGTTCAATTCCCTGGCACCTCACTCGTATGGCTCCCCAAACCCCACCAGAAGTGATCCTGAGTGTAGAGCCAGGAGCACCGCAGGGTGTGGCTTAAACCCCCAAAGTAGGTCTCTGAGGCTTGAAGCTGGAATACTGCCCACCCCTCACATAAGGAACCAGATCAGGGAACTCCAGGCTCTGAGGTGGTAGTCTTGGGGTCTTTCCTGTAGTATGCCACTCCCCTGCTACTGTCTCCTGATGAGACAGCTGTAGGTACCCAGATCACCAGCTCCAGCCTAGACCTCTTCACAGCCCAGTCACAGGGACACTTCAGGGCCCAAAATTCCCCTCCCTAGAGGGGGTTTTCTGCTTCCTATTTGCTCTAACTGAAGCTCCAGATCCAGGTCACCCCCTTCTCCTTCCTGAGCATCTCTGCTTGCTTGATCTTCATTCCAGCAGCTCCTCCCCTGGTCTGTGACCTGGATTTCTCTATCTCCTCTGCCAGCTGTCCCACTGGCTCCGAGCAGGATGGGGACAATCACAGGCCCCTGGTGCCAGAAGCTCCCTGGCCTGGCACATGAAGCTTTGAGTTTTTCATGGGATGAGTTCAGGGGCAAGTTCTGGTTCTGTGCTCAGGAGTGAAACTCCTAATGGTGCTTAGACAACCATATGGGTAACAGGGAGACGAACCTGGGTTGGCAAGGTTAAGCATCTTGATCCCTGTTCTACCTCTCAGGCCTGTTTCCAATGCCTCATTGTGCCCCTTGCAGGCCCTGTTCTCAAGTCTGGCCACTCTGGGCTTTCACCCCCAGGACAATAGCCCTTAGCCCTAGGCCAAGTTCAGGAGACCAGAATTGCCCCAAACCTCACCTGCTCCTCCTGAGACATTCCACCCAAGGCAAGCTCCAGTGTCCCCTCATCCAATGTTCAATCCATTCCCAAAAGGATGCTCAAAGGACTCCCCTAGTACTGTAGGCTCCTTGCAGAATTTTGCATTCAGAATGTGCCCCATCTCTAGATGAGCTCTTCACCAGTTCCAAGCCCTGGACTTCCTGAGACCACATGCCAGGACTGGCAGTCAGGGGCTCTAATGACAGAGAGAGCATTTCTCACCCCACCCCCACCTTCCATACTCCTAGCCAGCTGCTGGGCAGCAACCAGCTTCATGAAGGAACAGAGTGGCCAGGGGCATGGGGAGCAAGTATTGGTCCAGAGAGGGAAGGACTTTCCTGATGACAGGTGTTACTCCAGCTTGGGTTGTTAAAATTTTCATTTAGAGGTGCCAAAGAACAGTCATGATAGCACCGCAAATAGAGTGTTCACCTTGCACATTACTGACCCATGTTTGATCTCTGGCATCCCGTATAATTCCCTGAGCTTTGTTGGGAATAATTCCTAAGTGCAGAGCCTGGAATGAACCTGAGCATTGCTGACTATGGCAAACATTTTTTTTTTTTAATTTAGAAGCTAAGAGATAGTAAAATTCATAAGGTGCTTGCCTTGCACGTGTCTGACTCAGGTTTTATCTCCAGCATCTTATATGGTCCCCTGAGCCCCACCAGGAGTGAAACCTATGTCAAAGCCAGGGGTAATCTCAGTGGATTGACAGGCATGGCCTCGAAATAAAAAACATTCGTTTGTTTCATTTTTTTTACTCATCAACTTGGAGTGACAGTTACAGTCTCTCTCTCTGAACAACATGGAATGTACTGGAAGAAGGTTCCTGCCTCAGAGAGTAGGGAGAACTCAGGAGCACTATCTGTGTCAGAGGGACCCCAACCGACACCACCAGACTGGATCATGCATAGCTCCAATGTTTGTTGCTGTTGCTCGGACCATCCCAAGTGGTGTCCAGAGGGGTTCAAGGCTTGAGGTTCACTCCTAGAAGTGCTTGGGGAGAACATTCAGTGCCTGGGCTCAAATGTGGGACTCATGTGGGCAAAGCCTTAACTCCAGCCTCTTCTCTGGAGGACCAGCAGACACGTGAAAGTTAAGCCCAATGAGTTCAACTCCAATCCCTTGGCTGGGCCTCAGCATCGCTTTCTGTACAATGGGCTCACTTGGCCACCTCCCAGGCTGCTTCCCTGAAGCCATGCCAAGTACCACCGTGCCCTCCTCAGCTCCTCATGGAGCAGAATTCTCTTGCTTTTTTCTTTCCCAGCTCTTTTTGTACCTCTCCCCAATTCTCCTAACCCTTTCCCCTCTGCACCACTTCTCATCAGACCTGCAAACTGCTCAGCGAATTCATGGAACTACTCTTCTGGGCGGAGGGAAGGGCCACAGTCCACAGCCAGATGGGGAAGGCTCTACTCAACCAGCTCCAGCCCTGCACCCACTTAGCTTCCTGGGGCGTCCCCTGTGGGCTGGGCCTCAGGGAGGGGCGAAGGTCTGGTGGCAGGAGGGGGCTGGGCAGGTGATGTCCTGGAACCTGTGAGGGCGGACCAGACAGGCCAGGTGACTGCAGAGCGTGAGGTGGGTGCCTGCACAAGGAGTGGCGTCTGGGGGGGCCACAGTGTCCAGGAGTCCCTGTCACTCTCCCTGGGACGGGGACCAGGGGGCATGGCCCTGATGCACACGGCCTGTGGCAGGTCTGAGTCAAAACACCTAAGGCCGACCCGGGATGGTCATGCGGAGGGAGCCCAGTCATCGCCTTATGCCGGCCTGGGTCACCCCAGCAGCCTGGGTGCGGCCCAGTCAGCCGTGACTCAGGACCCAGCGGCCTCTTCACACAGCTCTGGGCAGGGGCGCAGGGCACTGGGTGGCCCCCTCCCCAGTTCTGTTTTGCCCCTGGGCCTCACCCAAGACCCTGGGTCCCACCTGGGTCTGGAGTCATCTGCTCAGGAATCTGGGATTCTCCACTTTTGTGTCCCCCCCCCAGCCCTATAGCTGGGGGTGGGGTGGAAGTGGGGGGAGCCTAGGTGCCACCCGGCCCTTGATGGGAAGTCCAGCGGGGGCGGGGTGAGGACTGTCTCCAGAGAAGATCCAGCCAGAGAAGGAGCCAGAGGGGGCCTGGCCCAGAAGACAATGGTGGCACAGTGAAGATCTCGAAGGTCCCAGCTCTGGAGACACCAGCGGGTCCTGCATCTTACAGACCACAGTAAGTTTCCCCCGTGGGGCACACAGGGGGTTGATGCCAGCCTCTGCCTTCCTTCCTGGACATGGTCGAGCCTCTGTCTTCTCTTGATTCCCTGGCCAGTCCAGGCCTCCGTCTGACTGTATCTGTGACAGGCATGGGCAGGGCAGGTTGTATGCACAGCCGCTGAGCTCCCCAGGACAGATGTGTGTCCACGTGGATATGTGAGGGGTTAAAGATCACCGTCGGGTGGCAGGGTGAAGGACGGGCCTCGACACTTGCACTTGGTCCTGACTTCCTGTGATCTTGGCGGGGGTAGGGGAGAATAGTGTGGTCTTGAATTCTGAGTCTTGAATTCCTTTTTGGGGACCACATCAGTGGTATCAGGACTTACTATATTCGTAGCTCTGTGATCAGGGTGACCTGCATGATGCTGGGGGAATCCTAGGAAATGCCGGGGGCCAAACTAGGGTGAGTCGCATGCAAAGCAAGAGCTTTAACCAATATATCTCCTATCCTAAATGGCCAAGGTACCCAACATTCCCTTCTCCTGGGACAATGGCAAGGTGAGCCCCAGCGAGTCCACCTTTCCTGCCCCTCCTGAGGGGTGTGGAGAGAGAAGAGGAAAGAAATCTGCAAAGGAGCCTCCTATGGGAGGCTCTGGATTGGTGGACAGTCAAGGTCACGGCCTCAGTCATTTTTGACCTTGGGCCAGCCTAGGTCTCCAACACTTTGTGCTCCTCTCATAGTGCGGAGAAAGGAAACACGAGCAAAGTCTTTGCACAGGGAGTGTGGCGGGCAGCCGGGCACAGATAATTGGAGAGGGTGGGAGATGCCAATTTTGCCAAAGGGAAAGGAAACTGCCCCTAGGACTGGCCCTGCCTCCCACACAGGAGGGTTCTCTTGGCTTGACAAGGTAGCAAAGAGCTTTGGAGGGGCTCAGAAGGAAGAGGCATGGCCAGGCCCTGTAGAGTGCAATCTGGGTTCTCCTGAAGCTCATTATGTGCCACCACCATTCAGTGTGCAATTCATTTCACCCTTTTCAAGGCCTGGCTTTGCTCTCACAGTGTGGGATCCCAGGAGGGATCCAGGGTCTCATGGCACTCCTCATCTTGCAGAATCAAGATGCAAGTCTGTCAGTGATGCAGCAGGCAGGTGTCTTCTCTGCCGGCTCCCCCACCTCCACCAGATGGTCACACAGCTCATCCCCCAACCCAATCCCTGGGTGTGGTCATGGTGCCCCCTTGCGGCAGACCTCAGGACTTTCCCTACCCTAAACCCTCACCCCACACATGTTCCCTAATGTTGACAACCCCTCAGCTCTTTCCTTTATCTTCACTGGAGTTTTATTCGCCCTTAGTGCCGAGTTGCAGGAATCCTTGCCCATCCTTCCACACTCACATCTTATACTGGAGCCTGGACGTGACCGAGTGTCTGCTGCCTGCTGGACAGAGGGGGGCGCTGTCGTCCAGCACTTGGAGCCAAGTTAAGATCAGGGCGCTGGTGAACGGCAGGCCAGGAAGCCTGGGACCTGGAACTGTCTCACTGGGCCTTCTCCATGCCCTCTTCTGCCCTCACCTCAGAGACTTTTTCTTCTTTTATTTGGGGGTTGTTACACTGGGCGATGCTCAGGAGTTACTCCTGGCTCTACACTCAGGAATCACACCTGGCAGGGCTCAGGGAATATATGGGATGCCGGGGATCAGCAACATGCAAGGCAAATGCCCACTAACTCGCCCTGCTATCCCTCCAGGTCTTCAGACACTTCTTCATGATTCCAGGCCTCTC
>PVKC010043039.1:0-11804 GCA_004027635.1 Crocidura indochinensis | reverse complement strand
TATCTCCCGACTTTTGTCTTCTTCAAACAAAACCAATAACCTTAACTATCTAGTTCTGCCTCCCAATTAGAGGGGGATGTAATGGAGGTACCATGACCAAACAGTTGAAAGTTCACTAAGTACTAAGCTAGGCATGGAGGGAACCACTCATTCTAGCAGCCCTGGTGGTGAGGGTGGAGGCTATGGGAGGCAGGACCAGAGCCGAGGTGGAGGGAGGACAATTCAGTGGTGGTTATTCCCCTGAATCAATGTTATTATGTACCTAAAATATTGCTGTGAATGATATGTAAGCCACTATGACCAAAATAAAAATCATAAAAAAATATTTCAAGGTATAAAATGTTCTACACCTAAAATTATATGATTATAAACCAGTGCTGCTTCAATAAAAAATAGAGAATTCCATCATTAACTTTAAATTTCAATGCACTTTTTTCTAATTCATCCCATTGTAATTTTTATCAAATATTATATTTATCATTGTATGTGTACATATATATATATGTATATATAATGTAAGTTTTGGAGGAGATTACTTCTAGTTCTTCATTCAGAGATCATTCTTGGCCATACTGGAAGAATCATATGGGAGTCAAACCTGGGTCAGCAGGGTTCAAGGCAAGCTCCTTACCCACTGTATAATCTCTCCAGCCCCTATTTAGTATTATATTTTTCAAAAAATTTACTAACATGAATATATTTGTAAATAATTGTGGTCATTTCCACACTATTTTGAAATTTATATAAATGGAGTCATGTTATATTTATATTTAGTATATTTTTAAATTAACTTTTTGTTTGTTTTAGGGTCACACCCGGCAGCGCTCAGGGGTTACTCCTGGCTCTATGCACAGAAATCGCTCCTGGCAAGCTCAGTGGACCATACGCGATGCTGGGATTTGAACCACAGATCTTCTGCATGAAAGGCAAGCACCTTACCTCCATGCTATGTCTCAGGCCCCTATATTTAGTAAAATTTTTATTAAGGGGTCATATATGGTTCTTTTGTTGTCTGTGGATAGAATTTCAGGCATCAAAATAAGGTCTCTTAAACATTGCCATGGATCACTCATAAGTGCAAAGTCAGGAATAGGACCACAGACCCCCAAAGATTTATATCCACCATTTTTGTTCCCAAGTAATTTTCAAGTGAAAATTAATGAATATTTCTGTTTAGAATTCTGTTACATTCACATGGAATTTAAACATTATATAGCCATGGAGTTATTTGGATTGTCTTCAGTTTTGGTCACTAATGTCTTCTCTTGCATATATGCAAATTTTCTCAAAAATAATTATATTGATGGAATTGTAATATGATAGACCAGATATTTGTAAAAAAAAAAAAGCTATTCCAAAATATTACTGACTTAACACTAGAAGTGTGTCTTTCACTCATTGAATGTCTAGTGTGAACACGTTGGGAGATATTTCATTCAGACAGATTTTTACAATCCTCAACACTTAGCCCACAGTGTTCTCAGAAAGAATCATAGTGAAGGCAACAGACTAGCCTTTGGCTTGGAAATGACAAGAGTAGTTAATGTTCCTATGATACTGTCCACACTATGGACCAAGGGAGATGAAAAGAAACACTAAGTCTAGGCTAAGAAGCAACCTAGTATATCATAAAATGAAAAGTAAGCATACATTTGCAAAATTATTTTTGGTGAGTTCTGTTTTCCGTTAAAGCTAGATTGTAACAGAGTATTCAAGTTCACTTTTGCCATATAACTGCAATTTGTTTTTGAAATGGTCAATGTCAGGATTTAATTGACTTTGTGTCTTTGTCTATACTTATTATAATGCAAGTAACCTAAGTGATTTATGCTAATAACTAATTTGAATTTTTATGAAAATTTTAATACATATGATTTACCTTAAATAATTTAGCAATTTATTGATGAAGTAAATAGAGCATACATTAGATGATCCATTAAGTTAAGGCCAGCAGAGTTTGGAATTTATTTCATAGTCTGGTTATCTTTTATAAGAGTAATTTAAGGTGTTTTTAATAAAAAATTTATTATTATTACTTTTTCTTTTCTATACTTAAATGCCTAGAAGTGAATGTGTGAATAAATTTTTAGAAAGCAATCTTATTTCAAAGTTTCATCATATGCTTATATCAGTTTCCTCATAATTCAGGTTGGACTCACATGATGAGAACAATATTTTTGTTTGTTACTTAATTACATATACTGTCAAAATGTCTTTGTGAACATAAAGTGTAAGTTAATTTATATTAGACTGTTTCCTCTTACTAAATCTTTTTGGCAAAAAATACTTACTATGGCTTTCTCTATTTTTTATGTTTTCATTCGTACTTAGAGATTTATCTCTAACTGGACCACAAAGACTTGTACAGACAGATTTTTTACACTGTGAAATTTATAAATCGAACACTGTAACTATTCTTTATTCTTTAGATAAAGGAGCAGGAAATGGGATAAAGGAACTAGAACAAATGTTAAAGTCATGGAAAAATGAAATGCTCTTCAGCCAAATTGAGCAAAAGAGATTACGTTAAATTCTATGGAGCTTCAGGTCTACAACCTTTAGCATGAAAGTGTAAAGGAGGACGAAAGTCAAGAAAAACAAGGTAGTATGCAATAGTTATTACTTTCTGCCATTTCTTATTAGTCATTGCTAGACTATGAATAGCACCTGATTGCAAATAGATTCTTTGATTTTCTATAGAAATTACAAAATTACATTTATTAAGAAAAATCAACTGTTTCTTCAGAATAATTTTGCATTTCTTAAGTTAAAAAGGCAAAATAAAATAGTAACTTTTTTCTTCTTTGTAATGCCAATTATAATTCAAGAGAGAGTTGGATTGCTGAATATGGAATTCCTATTTCCTACTATATAAATCACTTATTGTAAACAAGAGTGTAGGGCATTATTTAATGATGTGATGGCACAGTCTCTTAACTAAGATTTCCATTTTGCAAGGCAAGGGTTCATATGTCTTGGAGCAGTCAATTTCATTCAATTCCCAGCAGGCTATGAGGGGCTTTCGATGGCAGAATTAAATGGCCAGGTTTGATATATTTGTCATCTCGTAAAGGCTAAGAGAGAGAGAGAGAGAGAGAGCTGACATTTTAAGAAAAACATTTTAAGACAGCAAAAGGAATCCTGTTTGAAAACCCTTCAGATAAGGCACTCCACTATTCTAAAATGCTTTTATTTGACCACCTTTCAGAGAAATCATGAATGTTCACCTGCTATACTTTAGAAAGAAATGTAGGAATTCTTTTGAGTTATGTATCCAGAAAAGGGAAAGATGATGATAAAGTCATGATGATATGAATAAGCACGAAGAATTCTGGCTATTTCTAGTGATATATATATATTAGAAATAATGATATATAGTGATATATATATATCCTTAAATAAAAGTGAATGAAAGTCTTTTTAACTTGCTCTACCTATTGGTTGGAAGTACAACATAGACAAATACAACTCATATTAATTCTAAGGTCAAGAAAGTGAACAGTATCTCAGTTAGTCCCTCCTCTTGTTTTTGTAGAAGCAAAGTGCAGGAATAAATGCCATTTTTAGTAAAATGTAGCAGTAGTATTGTGCCAGAATAGTAAGAATAATTCATGAGTGATTGCAGAAGTTTGTTAAATAATTAGATATTTTTATTAAGATACCAGGATTTTTAATAATGCAGTTACATGTTTTTCTTTCATGCATTATTACAATACCAATTCATCATTAGATAGATAATTTTTTATTGTAAATGTAGTGATACCTATACACATTAATAAAGTGTATAGCTATCAGAAATAAATTCCTGAAAGTTCACAAAATTGTAAATAAGTAGAGTTTTCAAAAAAAGTAAAACTGTATTTTATATAGATATAAAACATTATATTAAAGGTATACATATAAATATGCCCATATAAAAAGATATATAGGTATAATATAAATTTAAAATAATTGTATGAGTAATTCTGTGCTAAAAATTAACAGGCCTATAACATTATATAAAAGGTAGTCATATTTGTCTTATCTTATAAAACATTATATTACAAATACTGCTTAAGGACCCATAATAATTAAAGACTGTAATAGAAATATCTGTGGATATAAACTTAAATATGAAACAAACACCAACTAGACATATAACATTTAGTATAAACAAATTATAATTCATGATTGAAAATAAATACAATTTCATAACAATCTAGGAGTAAGAAAATCTTTCTTAATCTAGTAAAGGACTACTATATGCACTATATAAAATGCCAAGTGTTGAGAAATTCATCTAGCTGTTTAAAGAAGCTTTACTGATTATTACAAAACTGTTTTCAAGGGCACACATTTTCTTAAGCTATTGACTGTCCTTGAGCTCTGTATTTTTCTTTCAAATTTGAATAAAAGTCTAGCTTTAAAGAGTATATTTGGTGAGTTGTTCATTCCATTAAATGTCAGAGATTAGGTATGGAGGTTGCTGAGATCTACCTGGAAGGGAAGAGAATGTGTTTCCTGTTTCTAAAAGGGCCAGAGATTTCAAGTGGGAGACTACTCACACTTGGAAAGATGGGAAAGAAAGCAGAATTTGTTGATATGGATGAGGGATGACAAACTTCTATGTAGTTACATAGATTATTTTATTTTAGCTCAAAGTTTATAATTGACAAATGTAAAAGTGTCTTTTGAGACATAGTGAGAAGAAGAAATATGTCTATTGAAAAGGACCTTAGTTTGAACTGATAACTGTCTTGTGGTTATGCTTAACTATTGATCCACATTTTTCAGTAACTTAAATGTGAAAATACATTGATCATTATGTTTCATGCATAGCTCCATCAATGATTAAAACAGTGTTGAGTGATTTATGACTATACAAAAATTTGAGATAATCCCATTCAACCATAACATTTATAGCAATATCATGATCAATAAAATATTTCTGTTATACTAAAATCAAATGAAATAGAATTTTTCACACATTGTCCCTGAGATGCAATTTTTTGAAATATTTCTTTATAATTTATTTTTAGAACTTAATGAAGTTGTTTAATGATCTTACACACTATAACTCTTTAGTCTCAATTTTTTATCTCACAAAATCTGTGTGTTAGTGTTTATTTTATTGGTGAATATTGCATTTAATGTATGAGTAATCCACAAATCATGCATTCCTTTGTTGATAAAATATTTGAGCTTTATTATTATAAAAAGTTTCATATATAATCTTTGCAAGTGGCATTTCTCCATAGTATAATTATTTAATTTAAAGTAAATTTAATCTGCTTATTTTTTCTATCTTCTCTGAACAAATTTAATATTTGGTTTTATACATTCTTCTTTCTGAAAGTTTTTGTTTTAAGAGCTGCTGAAAATTACAGTCAATACCTTATATTCCTTTTCTGTCTTTGAACTACAAAAGTCTGCCAAATATTAGGTTCCAAAGCTACACTTATCTAAATGTATATTAGTTGTTTCACACAATTTAATGATGGTTTTATTTATTCAGTTAAAATATTTGAAATTTCCTTTGAGATGATTTTGGAGTAGTTACTTAGATTTCAAAATACTTAGACTTTCTTGACATATTATCGTTATCAATTCCAGATTTAATTTAGTTTGTCTAAAGAGGTGTTCTGTGATGACATTTTATATTAATAATAAAGTTATGAAAATATGTAAAGCTAGCATTCTAAATGTACTTGATTATATGCTATTTCATGGTTTTAAAATATAGTCTTTTAATTTCTGTTAGTTTATTATCATTGATGCTCATACTTATATACTTCCTAATATATTGTCTATCTACTCTGTAGACTACTGTAGAAAGGTCAGGAAAACCAATAACTGTGATTGTGTATTTGTCTAATTTTTCACTTTAATTTGATAAGACTTTTGCTTCATGTATTTTGACAGTTCTAGTAGATGTACACATGTATGCATATTTAGTATTGTTTGCCTTAATCTATTAATCATTTCTCATAAACAATATTTCTCAATTTGAAATTTTCATGCTATTAATATAAATACTTCAATTTTATTATGTATACTGTTTGCATTATTTCTTGCTTTCAATTTTTCTTTTATAATTATAGTTTATTTGTTATAGTCTCTCCAAATAGAATTTTGCTATTTGACCTTGCCTGAAAATTTTTGCTTTTGATGTAATAATTTATGTAAATTATATAAATTTAGATATTTATTGTTTTATTTCTGGTTGTTTGCTAACTTTATTTTCAGTTTTCATTGTTTCTTGACTTTCCATTTGGGACACTTACCATAAGTGTATTTTAGCATTTAATTTTAGTTTTAAGTTGCACTTTTTTTTTTTTTTTTGGTTTTTGGTTTTTGGGTCACACCCGGCAGTGCTCAGGGGTTACTCCTGGCTCCATGCTCAGAAATTGCTCCTGGCAGGCATGGGGGACCATATGGGGCACCGGGATTCGAACTGATGACCTTCTGCATGAAAGGCATGCGTCTTACCTCCATGCTATCTCCCGGGCCCCTTAAGTTGCTTTTATAGCTATTTCTAAGATGTAATTACTATGGGCACTTTCTCTAGTTGTTTTTCTCTAATATTTTTCCAATGGATTACATTATTTAACTTTAATTAATCAGTGTTTTTCTTATAGTTTTCAATAACACAGTTCTTCTGTGGATTTCCAGATACCACATCTTCTGACATTTTAGACACTTTTAGGGGATCCATGTTTATGACAGCATAAAGTTAATTTATATGACAAATGCTTTAATATTCTATATAACTAAATATAATATCAATTTCCTATTGGTAGAATGTTTATATTTAACTTCAGCTTCCTCAAGAGCAAGAAACAGTAATTTTATTCTCCTCTCTTTTTTTTGTGTGTGTGCCACACCCAGCTACCTTCAGGACTTACTCTTGTATTTTCTATGCATATATATATATATATATATATTGGTTTTTGGGTCACACCTGGCAGTGCTCAGGGGTTACTCCTGGCTCCACGCTCAGAAATTGCTCCTGGCAGGCACGGGGGACCATATGGGGCACCGGGTCTCGAACCTTTTGCATGAAAGGCAAACGCCTTACCTCCATGCTATCTCCCGGGCCCCTTCTATGCATATTTTAAAGTTTTTTTGTTGTTTCATCAAAATTAATAAGCTGGCTATTTTGAAAATTAATCTTATCTTAGATTTGTAAGTACCTATGTGTACTTAGTTTTCCTTACTTTTTGTTTGTTTTGTTTTGTTTTTGGGTCACACCCGGCAGCGCTCAGGGGCTACTCCTGGCTCTGTGCTCAGAAATTACTCTTGGCAGGCTCAGGGGACCATATGGGATGCTGGTATTCGAACCACCATCCTTCTGCATGCAAGGCAAATGCTCTACCCCCATGCTATCTCTCTGGCCCCAGTTTTCCTTACTTTTGATTTATTTTTTGCTTAGCCTGGTTATCTTGCTGAAATAGTGACTCTTCCAGGATTCTATTCTCATCCCATTTAGTTAATTTTCTTCTTTCAATAAATAAATGGACTTATTTCATTTTATACCTATATACTCTTTTTCTAAATCTTCATATTTTTTGTCTCTCATAGGTCATTTAAGATCCAATTAACTGTTTAGGTTCTCTCATTGATGCTAAAACCAAACCCAAGTATTGTTCCTTTTTCTTTATTTTTTAAAGTCTTTTTGCTGTAGAATAAAGCAACCACAATTCTTTAAAGTATTCATGTGGAGCTGGAGTGATTTTTGTATTACCATACAGTGAGCAGAGTACTTGCCTTGCACAGAACAAACTGGGTTCAATATGGCACCTTATGTGGTTCCCCAAGCCTGCCAAGAATAATTGATCCCTGAGTACAGAGCTAGCACTGAGCACCACGCAGTGTGGCCAATCTCCTCCCCTTAAATAGAAACCCCAAATAAAAGTCTGATTTGTATATATCTTTCTTTTTGGTTGTTGTTTTTTTTTTGGGGGGGAGGGGTTGTTTGTTTTACATCTAGAAGTGCTTAGGTTCTAGCTTCTGGCAGTGCTTTGGGGACTATGCTGTAAGAAGGTTTAAAATCCAACATGGACCTATAATAAAACTGGAAAATTACAATGTCAGATGCATATAAATAAATGGCAAGTTTGACCTTTTCTTCATTCTATTATATTTGGTCCTAGAGTATATATGCTAACATAGAAAAAATTTAAAATAAAAACTTTCTCTGTTTATATCATTTTGAAACTTGATATTGTTCTTCTTATCAATTTCTTTCCAAGTGTTGAGTAAAACCTGCCTAAAATATAAGCCAATAAACTTAGATGGTTGTAGTTGGGATTTTCGTTTCTTTTTTATAGTATATAGTTCTAAAAGAATGTGACTGCAATTTATTCAATATACAAGTGGCACTGAATTAAAATGCAGCATTTCTTATAATAATGTAGAAGGACAGTCAGAATCTATTTCTTATCTATCTCCCAAACTAAATCTTAGTCTAGTCTCTATTCACTTTTAACCAGCCACAATGGTCTCCCATAATCCTTCCAAACTGGTCCTCATAAAGAAGCTTCTTGCTTGTTTTATTTTATTTTCTTCACTCACGAGACTTATTATGATCATAAATCTTCACTTATATGATTGTTTAATTAAATTAAATTATTATTTCTATGGAAATATTAAAATCAAATGCCTCTGCACAGAATAAAAATTTTCCTTTTGAAATAACCTATGAAAGATTTCCACTGCAAATATATAAACTTGTATATATATTGTTAATTTTGTGCATATACACAAATGGTCATAAATTTTATAAGC
This sequence comes from Crocidura indochinensis, assembly GCA_004027635.1. Classification (NCBI taxonomy): domain Eukaryota; kingdom Metazoa; phylum Chordata; class Mammalia; order Eulipotyphla; family Soricidae; genus Crocidura; species Crocidura indochinensis. The sequence continues at coordinate 3,038 of PVKC010043039.1, read as the reverse complement.
TTGTTCATTTTGCATTAAGCAATTTTGGGCTATTTAAATTTATTTGGTTTCAAATTTAATCTGGCACAAGTAAGAAATAAGGAAAAACAAATAATCTTTTTTCTTTCTAAAAATAAAAAAGCTTAATATTTAATACTGTCAAGTTTTTAACAGTACAATGAAAAACAGTTAATGATAATGACCACAGATTTTATGGAAAACATTTATTGTACTTAATAATAAGCTTGAAATAATTTTTAATGAGCCCATTGGAAGTATTTCGTGATACTCATAATTCTTATAAGATTTAAGATATGCAATGAGTCTTTTCTTATTGTGCTAGTCATTTCTAAATAATGCACATGACATGTTCATTTCAATCACCCTAAAAATAGCAGAACTGAGAAAAATGATTGAGTCTTAAAATACAAAGTCTTGTATATTCTTAGATCAATCACTACTTGGTAATTTATCTTTGAGGAACTAACAGATTTGAAGTAAGGGAGTTTTCTCTTGATATCATGGGTTTTTAACATATTTGAAAGGAAAAAGAAATTGTGCCCTCAGCCACAATAGTTGCATGAATTTATCTTGTTGATTATGTTCACCAGCCAAGCAAGAGAAAAATTGTTTTCTTTTTATGTCATTATCTCCAGAGTAAATTATGCGGTTGCCAATAAACTCTTTAAGTTCACTGGAAGCAAGAAGGATTCAAATGCAACACATAAGAAAAAATTTGTTATGATTGCTGCTTATGTTCAAGCATATTTGGATATAATTGGTTTCTTTTCCTTAAAAAGAGGTGCAGTTTTATGCTTCAAAACTTCATGTCTAAGATGAAGATAATTTTCTGAAGTTGACCTGCAGCATATCAGAAAGGCAGTCACAAAATTATTTATTGGAGGAAACAACACAGTGTATATGAGGAACTATTTTTATAAAAGGAATTTTATTTAAACAAAAATGAGGAAAAAAGTCAAATTTATTTCTGAAAGCTCTATTGTCTGTGAATAATATTGCCATCCTGTATTTTATTTACCTTATATCTTGCAGATGAGTCTTTAGGGTTTTCTGAAAATAGAATCATATCATCTTCAAAGAGTGAGAGCTTGACCTCCTATTTTTCTATCTGGATGTCCTTGATATCTTTCTTCTTGCCTAATTACTAAGGGCAGTACTTACAGAACTATGTTGAATAGGAGTGGTGAGAAGGAGCAGCCATATATTGTGACAGATTTTAGAGGAAAAGCTTTCAGTTTTTCGCCATTGTGTATAATATTTGCCATGGGGTAAATTGCCTTGAATATATTGAGAAAAGTTTTTCCCACTAGCATCTTGTTGAGAGTTATTATTATGAATCAGTGTTGAACCTTAGCAAATGCTTTCTTTGGAGCTATTTATATGATCATATGATTTTTCTTTTTCCTTTTTTTGATATGATGTATGACACTGATTGACTTATGCATGTTAAATTATCTTACTGTCTCTTGGTATCTCTGGAATACTACTTAGTTATGGTATATGAACTTCTTGATAAGACATTGGAACCTGTTTGCTAGGATTTTGTTTAGAATCCTTGCACCTGTATTCATCAGTGAGATTGTTCTGTCTTATTTTTGTGTCAGGGTTATGTTAGCTTCATAAATCTATTTTGGACTATTTCTGTTTCTTTAATTTACCAAAGAGCCTGAAATGGTTGGCAATAGGTCATCTTGAAAGGTTTGAAAGAATTCGGTAGTGAATCCATCTGGGACTGAGCTTTTTTTGAGGGGAAAACTTTTGATTACCATTTTAATTTCTTCAATAGTGATAGATCTGTTCAGGAAAGCCAAATAATCTTGATTTAACCTTGGGAAGTAATAGGAGTTTAATAATGTATCAATTTGTTCCAGGATCTCATGTTTTGTGGCATAGAGTTTCTTAAAGAAATTTCTGATTACCCTTTGAATTTTTGTAGTGTCTATAATAATATCCCCTTTTTCATTACAAATTTGATTTATCAAATATTTCTCCCTTTGTGAGTTTGGCTAAAATTTTGTTGAAATTATTGATTTTTTCAAATAGCCAACTTTTGCTTTTATTGATCTTATGGATAGCTTTTTGTATTTTCAGTTAAGTAATATCTACTCTAAGCTTTATCATTTGCTTTATCAGCCTATTTTTAGTTCATTTTATTGTTCTTTTCTAATTTTTTAAGCTGTGCCATTAAATTATTTCTGTAGACTCCTTCTTCCTTCCTGATGAAAGCTTGTAAAGCTATGTGTTCTTAATACTGATAAATGCTCTGTCCCAAAAATGATAACTTGTATCTTTATTCTCACTTCTTTTAAGGAATCTTTAGATTTGTTTTTTGATTTCATCTCTGACCCACTGGTTGTTCAGTAGAAAGTAATTTAATTTCCAGTTGTTAAAGATTTTTGTGTGTGCTTGTTTGTAATTCACCTCTAATTTCAGTGCCCGATGATCTGAGAAGGTAGTTATTATGATTTCTATTCTCTTGATTTATGGAGGTATGTTTTATGAGCCAGCATGTATGTGATCTATCTTGGAGAATGACTCATGCACATTGGAGAATAATATGTCTTCATTTTTTTTGGAGATGAAGAGCCTTATACATATAAATATATACTAGATCATTTTCTTCCATTTTTCCTTCAGAGTTAGTAGATTCTTATTGGGTTTTAACTTGGTTGACCTATCTAGGTGTAACAGGGCAGTGCTGAAGTCTCCAACGATTATTGTGTCATGATTAATGTTTTTCTTAAGATATATCAGCAATTGTTTTAAATATTTTTCTGATCCAATATTGGGTGTATATATGTTTAGGAATGTCATTTCTTCCTGAGGCACATATCTTTTGTTTATCAAGAAGTGTTCATTTCTGTCCTAGGTCAGCTACATGCAAGGCAATTGCTCTACTATTGCACTACCACTCATGCCCAGCCTAATCACTTTTTTAAGTCTAACGTCTGTGTCATCTGATATAATTATGGCTAGTACTGCCTTTTTAAGAAAGTTGTTTGCTTTAATCATTGTTATATAACCTTTGACTTTGAGAT
>PVKC010043038.1:0-11837 GCA_004027635.1 Crocidura indochinensis | reverse complement strand
TGATTTTTACTAGTGCAAGCACTTACAGAAGCAATTTTTCACTATGAAATAATGTATTTTGAGAATCTAAGAAAACATACTTTAAGAACAATATGGCAGACTGCGTGTTTCCTTTATATTGCAAGAATTCTGACAAAATCAGTTGTAAGTTGAAGACACTGATAGATTTCTCTCTTCATTTCTGAGGGTGTGTGTGTGTGTGTGTGTGTGTGTGTGTGTGTGTGTGTGTGTGTATAACTCTGGGTTTTATAAAGATGTTTATAGTATAAGTTTATAAGTATATAGTTACTGATCCTACCCTAATCAATAATTGTACCCCACCCTAGGTGTGACCTGGTGATAGCATATTGGATTATTCCATACTTGGTATTCTGCTCCCACCCTAGGGTGGTACCTGATTCTTGTCAATAAAAACAAGGGTCTGAAGAAGGCTGGGGCTGATTTTTCAATCTTCTTCCACTGAGCTGCACTCCATCTTAGGAGCAGAAAGCTTTTGTGATTTGAATTCTTGCTTGAGCACTGGGTTTCCTGAACCCATTCTTTTACCTTTTTCACTGTGTGAATTATTTTCTGTGGATCTCTACAACTGTAACTGTTCCCCTGACCTAATCGGAAAAGGGAATGGGAACTGCCTTTCCTGTCTGGGAGCTCAGTGGGAATCAAACCTTAACCAATCTCCTAGAGAATGTGACATTTCATATGGGCTTCTGTCTAAGGCCTGTATCTTCTTTCATCTATTCTCCCCACTTCTAGTTCCCAATTTTTCTGGTTTTTAACATTAAGTCTTAGACAAACTTAATGGAAAGAAAATGTCATGTGACATTTCAACACAGAACTACCCAAAGCCCTCAGTGAGATGGACCCAGGCTGTTAAAGCAGTTCATTCTACAATTTTAATCCTTCGTAAAACACAAGTACCCCTAGGAAAAAAAAGCATACTGACTTTTTAATTTCGCTCACCCCCAAACTTCACTTCATTGCAAAGTCCTGCTGTTTTTAATTTTCTACATGGTTTTCAAGTGTATCCTCTTTTTTCCACATGTGCTATCATTGCCCTAGTTCAGTCTCTCATCACCTTAGCCCTAAATGTCCATAGTTATCTTGCAATTGCATCTCTGATTCCAGCATTCTGGTTTTGTCCTCAAATGCATGTTTCACATTTTGGTTATAATGGTTTCCATAACATTAGAACTTGACCATTAATTCTGTTTAATACCCTTCTCTGCAAGTGAAGTTGAAGTTTTAGTCACCATACATACATTATACTCCTAACTCCTCCCAGCCACATAGATCATTGCATATGTTTGGTTCCCCTTCATACCACTAATTTGTCACATACAACTAGATTTTCATATCTCTTCCCTCTCCTCAAAATGTTTCTTCTTCACAGAGGATTTTTAAGAACCATAATCCACAGCATGTATACATGGTCACACAAATGATAAATTATACTTGATCCACTTATTCATAACTTATTCTTTCTTTGCTCTATTGAATAAAATGTATTTTAAGATGTATTTTTATTAATGTTTATTTGCAGAAAGAGTAGAAATTTAGGAAATAATATACCTTCTTGATGACACTAATTTTTTAATGAGAGGAGAGGTCAAACATGACTCTGACTAATGACTTGTTTTTATAATCCTTGGTGATATTCTGGCAGTTGGCCTCTAACAAAGGTAATTAATGTGGATCAGAATAGAGGCTCTTCAAAGTTCTTGTATTCCTGAAAACATAACATCACATATGTATTTTAGTTTTCTTTTTTCAGTTTTTTGTTTTGTTTTGTATTGTTTTGGGCCATACCTGGTGACACTCAGGAGTTATTCATGGCTAAATGCTCAGAAATCGCTCCTGGCTTGGTGGACACATAGGACACTGGTGGATTGAACTGTGGTCCGTCCTAGGTCAGAAGCGTGCAACGCAAATGCCCTTCCACTGTGCCACTGCTCCGACCCCCTTTTTCAGTTTTTTATTTAACTATTTTTGCAATTGTATTAATATTGTTTCATACTTGCAATTATGCTATATTGTTTCCACTAATTATTCTAAAGTCCCTCCCTCCCTATGTTGGTATCCATAGGTCACAAGTCTATTTGTCACATCTCAGGTTTCCACCCTCTTTGGGTATTGGCTAATCCTTTGCTTTGTTTGTTTCTATTTCACATTTGAGGGAAATAATCTGGTAATTGACTCATTTTACTTATTATTATTTCCTCCAATTTTAATGGATAGAATGTTAAATTCCAACTGGTTCCACCTTACTCTACTTCAGATGAATACTAAGATTCAGGAAGTGGATACTTTGGGAAAGAAGAACACAGTAATATTTTTCCTTGAAGCAATTTCTACTATTTTTCCTCAGCAGTGAAATCTTTTTTTTTTTGGGGGGGGTGGGACATCTGGCTGTGTGAAGGGATTACTCCTGGCTCAGGGGACCATACATATGAGATGCTGGGAATTAAACACAGGTCTGCCCTGGGTCTACTGCGTGCTTCCTCTTTACCTTACTGCTGCGCTATCTCTCCAGCCCCCAAAGGTGGTTTCTTAAGTAGGGTCTAAGGACCTTGTGTGTTAGTTGTCTTTTTAAGAGAAATTCATAGCCTTATTTAGATCCCTAAAGGAATCCAAGACTTAAAAACCTAAAGAAGCATAATCTTATTGAGAACTATGCATGTATGTCTTTCAATAATATATAATTCTCATAAAATTTCCTTTTAATTTATACCATTTATACTGACATGCTATGTGCAATCTATTGCCTTTTTTTGTATATTCCTATTTATGACTCAGTTGAAAAATTTTCACTGAAATTTTAAGCCATTCTTTATCTCTTTTGCAAAACTACATTATTAGTAAAACAGATGTTTGACAGTCACTAGAGAACATTTGAGTCTCCACTTCAAAGTTTTTGAAATATGTCATATTATACAAATAATGATCACTTTTATCATAGATCTATCACTAATGATTAAAGCCACAAAGTGACATTAGTCAACACAAGTTAGAAAATCAAAACATAGAAATAACAGTAATACATATGTAAAAACATATCAGAAGGGGATATAAGAGTACTGCTCATGAAAAATATATGCTTAAATCTAACTTGATAAAAAAAATAGAGGCTTATAAAAATATAAGCTTATCAAGTGCTTTATTAAAGCCACAATTATCTAATTAGATAATTGCAATTTTGTTTCTTTTATTGGGGGGGGGGTCTATGCCTGGCATTGCTTAGAGTTTACTTCTGACTCTGTGTACAGGGATCACTCCTGGTAGGGATTTGGAACCTTAGGTGGTGCTGGAGATTAAACCCCAGTCAGCTACATGCAAAACAAGTGAACTACCTGTTGTACTATAGCTCTGACCCAGGACTATAATTTTGGAAGAAAATTATGTTAGTGACTAAAGCAGAAAATCTATAAAAAGTTTATGTGAAAGTTTGAAAATACTGATACCTAATTGAACATTTTTTGTAGTAAAAAAGTCGAAAATTAAAATTTTAAAACAAAGATAAATGGGAAAATTGATTTTATTTTTTGCTAAGAAAGAATTAATGTAGTAGTCTCAGTAGTTTTTCTATTTGTGCTACATTGGTTATATGCCTGAGGATAGAGAAGAATAATGTTTTCCTGTAGATTTCACATTTAAATTTGGCAGAAGATGATTAAAACAATAAAAATCATTGAAACAATTTACCAGGTGAAGAAAAAACTAAAATTAGAGGAATAGAAGCAGAATAAAGAAAGAACAATAGCATTTTTAAAAGTAAGATGAGAGTGGAAGTTAAAAAGTAATGAGATAGGAAGGGAAGGTAGGTTTTTATTGGTAGACTGAGTGAATTGGTAAATTGGTAGCCTACTTTAGAATTGCTCTGTGATTTTTAGGAATCTTTAAAATCATCTCTGATTCTCTAAAGGGAGTGGGAAAAGGGAAATAGAGAAATATGATAGAAGTAAGATTTTAGTGGCAACCCATTTAGGAAATAAAAGATCATCTTTTCAGAAAGATTGAAAACATACAGAACTTAGAAACCAAAACTTTTTTTCAAAGAAAATGTAGTACTACTGTGTATTCTGCACAAGAGCTGCCCTGAAAACTCAATGGAAAGTTATAATGAAGACTCAGTTACAACTATGACTGAGTACCAACTCCTTTGCTACCTGAATGCTAATATACAGCATGTGGATTTGCCCTAGTGATTAATATCTGAACTCTTCCCTCCAGTTAGAATACAAAAAATCTGTAAACAAGGGGAGAAGTAAGAGTGTTTTTATTAAAATGTAAGTTCAGCCACCATTGTTCTCTTTTCCTTTCTTTCTGGTTATCTCCCGATTTAAGGGCATTTAGAAACCAAGAGAGAAATAATTATTTCTGTTGTCAAGAAGCACAACAATGTTGGAAGCAGAAATAGCTGACTTTCCATTTTTCCATATGGTATTCCTTTAGTTTTTGGAAAATAGGTGAAAATAAGATTTCACCTAATTAAATGAGATGATTAGGCCCTAGAATGATTTGGAAACCAGTTGCTGTAGAGAGGAGACTTAAAACAGTCAACATGAATTCCCTAGACATACAATCACCTAACTTTTGATAAAGAAGCAAGAAGTCCTAAATGGGACAAAGAAAGCCTCTTCAACAAGTGGTGTTGGCACAACTGGCTATCCACTTGCAAAAAAGCAAACTTAGACCCCCAGCTAACATCATGTATGAAGGTAAAATCCAAATTGATTAAAGACCTTGATATCAGACCTGAAACCATTAGGTATATAGAACAACACATAGGTAAAACACTCCATGACATTGAGACTAAAGGCGTCTTCAAGGAGGAAACTGCACTCTCCAAGCAAGTGAAAGCAGAGATGAACAGATGGTAATATATTAAGCTGAGAAGCTTCTGCACCTTGAAGGTAATAGTGTCCAGGATACAAGAGCCACCCATTTATTGGGAGAAAGTATTCACCGAATACCCATCAGATAAGGGGCTAATATCCAAAATATACAGGCAATCAAAGAACTCTACAATAAAAAAAAAACATCTAATCCCATCAAAAAATGAGAAGAAATGGACAGACACTTTGATAAAGGATAAATACAAATGGCCAAAAGGCACATGAAAAAATGCTCCACATCACTAATCATCAGGGAGATGCAAATCAAAGCAACTATAAGGTATAACCTCACACCACAGAGATTGGCACACATCACAAAGAATAAGAACAAGCAGTGTTGGCGGGGATGCAATGAGAAAGGAACTCTTATCCACTGCTGGTGGGAAAGCTGACTAGTTCAACCTTTCTGGAGAGTGATATGGAGATTCCTCCAAAAACTGGAAATTGAGCTCTCATATGATCCAGCTATACCACTCCTAGGAATATACCCTAGGAACACAAAAATACAATACAAAACCCCCTTCCTTACACCTATATTTATTGCAGCACTATTTACCATAGCAAGACTCTGGAAACAACCATGATGCCCTTCAACAGATGAATGGCTAAAGAAACTGTGGTACATATACACAATGGAATATTATGCAGCCGTCAGGAGAGATGAAGTCATGAAATTTTCCTATACATGAATGTACATGGAATCTATTATGCTGAGTGAAATAAGTCAGAGAGAGAGAGAGAGAGAGAGAGAGATAAACGCAGAATGGTATCACTCATCTATGGGTTTTAAGAAAAATGAAAGACATTCTTGCAATAATAATAATTTTCAGACACAAAGGAGAAAAGAACTGGAAGTTCCAGCTCACCTCATGAAGCTCACCACAAAGAGTAATGAGATTAGTTAGAGAACTAACTACATTGCTAACTATCCTAGCAATGAGAATATATGAGGGAAATAGAAAGCCTGTCTAGAGTACAGGTGGGGGCAGGGAGGGGAGGAGGGAGATTTGGGACATTGATGATGGAAATGTTGCATTGGTGATGGGGGGATGTCATATGACTGAAACCCAACCACATCATGTTTATAATCAAGGTGTTTAAATAAAAAATATTTAAAAAAATAACAGTTTAATAAGTCATAATATAACGTTTTATTTTTATTAAGTATAAAAGAAGAACATAGGTTACGTAGTGGGTCTGCATCTAGGCATGTACGGGCTACTGGCTTTACTTCCTACCCCACCCCGTTTCGAGCAGCAGCAGCAGCAACTGCGAACTCTACGTATAAATCGGTTGAATAGGTTTTTAGGGGCCTTCGTTGCGGGGGTGGAAAACATGGGGTCAGCCTGAGACTTGTCAGGGACCACTCTTTTCCTGTCTCTGGGCTGCAGTGGTCTACAAATTTCAGAGGGGGGCAGACTGCCAGACCACTCATCACCATCCCTGGATGTTTCTAGGGCGGGAAAGGGTTGAAACAAGGGGCTGGGGGGCCTCTCTGATATGCTGGGTCTCCTTGGGACAGTATTTTCTGTTGGAAAATTGAAGACCAGGGGACTTGATCCAGGATGTTGATCTGGGAGGGTCCTGGCAGGGCCCCAGAGGGGAGCTTTTCAGCCTGGTCATTTGGACTTTCCAGATCTTCATGGTCCTTGGGTGGTGTCACTTTTCCTGAGTTAACCGATCGTGGCTGTTCGAGGTAACAGCTTGTGATAGCTTGTGCCCTGCCCGGGAGTCTGCAGAGGACACAGAGCACAGGAATGAACCAGGATGGGGAGAGGAAAAGATCCCGGGGCCCTGGCTTGGGAGGGGCCCAAGAAATCCCTCCCACTACCGCCCCCCCCAGCCTCGTCCAGTGATGTCACGGTACCCCAACTGCCACCTGAAGTCCCAGTACCCCCAACTGCCCCAGGGCCAATGCCATGGCACCCCGTTTCCATGGTTCCCCCCACCATGTGTATTGTAGGTAGGACTAGACCCTTAATGGTTGCAGGAGAAGAATTAGTCACCTCGTTAGGGGGCGACGCAGCCATGAGGTCTTCTTCTTTAGATCCTCAAGAATAATTTTTCTTTCTGCAGGAAGGAAGGAACACATCAGGGGGCGGCAGCAGAGCTTCTCTTCAGGGGTCCAGAGGTGACCCTGGTCAGTTCTGTCTGAGCCCCCAGGATCTGCCCAACCACTACAATCACCCAGAGAGGCAATTGCTTCTGGCAAGGGCCTGTCCAGCCATCTTCAGGGTCCCCAAGTCCACCCAGGCAGCCCCAAGGACAGAGTTCCCTCAGGGGACCCATCATATATACTCAGGGAATGTGGCCAAGTCGAGGCACAAGTTCCTGCCCCTACCCCCCAACTGGAGGGTAGCAGCTACTGCCCAGCCCTCCCTTGAATGGGCCAACGGGACTCCCCAAACTTCCTCAGGATTTGTCTTTTCTTCCATGGGCTGCTCCTCATGGCCTGAGGTTTGCTGAGGATGTCTACTCTGACATCCTCAGAGTTCATGGCCTGGGACTTGATGGCAGGAGAGGATGGTGCCCCTTGGAGGGCTCAGAAAGCAGCTCCTTACCCTTTGTTTTGCGGCCCAGCCTCTTGCCACTTTGCCTTGCCACCCTGCATATCTGAGAAGAAAAGGGAGAGTGAGGTGGGCCTCTGGACAATTGAGAAGCCTCATCTGAGCAGCACAGTGAACTCAAGGTCAGATCTCTTCCTTGAATACTTACAAAGATCCAAAAACCTTTGATTCTCCTCAGAGTGAGGCCCAGACTCTTGGTGCCAGCCAACCTCTGACAAAGAAACTCCTAGAACCAGGTTCTGATCCATGTCCTTCCTCAGGAAGAACCCTGGTCCCCTCTGTTGAGAGGCTCTCAGAATCTCATCTAAACTGCCCTAGAAGTTCAACAAAATTGATCCCCACATGGGTCTGTGGCTTGTGTTCTGCAGAGCTGAGCCTCCAAACAGCCAGTTCTCTACCAGCACAGCCTGTGGGGTTTTCTCTCAGACCCAGCAACAACACCCCAATAGTCTCTGCACTTGGGGTGAAATTGGCTCTCCTTTCACCTCTCATTCCTGCTTCTTGAGTCTTTGAAAAAAGTAATATGCTACCCTACTTTTAAACTCCCAATCTTTGTGTTTCTCTGGTGTTTCCATCTTAGATACTGGCCAGTTACTAAATCCCCAGGCACTCCCCTTGTGTCCTTACCTTATAAAAGATGAACAGTGCACAAATAATGAAAATAAATTCCACAAACCAAAGAATTTGGCAATTCATTGCTACTCATCCGAAATTTGCCTATGGCAACTGAGCCTAGAACCTGCAGGCCCTGCTTATATAGGGTCAGTGACATCATCGGCACTGAAGTCACAATGGGCCACAGGACAAGTAGGGGACGCCATAGTCATGGAAACCACAGACCCTACCAACTCGACTTCTATTATTAGTACTAATTCTTAGATTGATTTTTAAAAAATATCAGCAAAAAAAAAAAGATAAAGTAATTAATTACTTTTTAGTAAGTGTATTATATTGCCAATAAGGGAATTTAACAATACTTCCTGAGATAATCATATTGAAGGGTTATATAATTTACTACAATCACCAGTGGCTATAGTATTGAGAAGTCTCACACATTTACTTTAACTCCTGTGATTATGCTTTTATTACTCTATCTTACTTAGCCATCCTTCCCATAATTTTCAACTTTCATAATATATGTATGAATGATGAAACTTCAATTTTTACTTCATAGTAGCTGGTTTACAGAACCACCTGGTGATTCTTTTAACAATGCTGCTGCCTGTGCATTTCACTTGAGAAATATTTTGAAAAATCTATTCTAATGTTGACTTTATTTGGTCTGTGTAATTTGGTTTGGCCTCCATTTTCATGAATTTTCTGTTTGAGTCAGTGATTTCCACAGTCCTTTTAGGATTTTGTAACTTATCAATCTCAGAAAGTAATCTTATTTGCTAAAAATTATAAATTACTCTATTTCATTCTGAGTGCTAAAGACTGTTAGCAGATAGTAAGACCAAACTTAGAGTTATTCAAACTTTATTTGATTTTGACCAAAAATAAATTCAACCATTACTCTGTGTGTGATACATTGTCAAACATGTTTCCTACTGAATTTTGAGGTGGCCAACTACAAGGTAGTTGATGTTAGAAAGTTCAGCTTTTTAAAATATAAAATATTATCTTTGCTATTATTGAATTTTTATTCTGATCTAAGGATATATATTTTAATATTCTGTTGTGATCTGAAGTTTTTGATGAGTATCTTTTTCTACCATTTTATACAGATTTTATATCTATATGTATATATATATATCCTATATTCAGATTCTTCAGTCTACTTTAGAGTCCTAATGAAACTTTTGAGATTTTTTTAGATCATTTTTTTTTTCGTGATGGTGTAATATTCTTGTATTATCTTCTACATCAATAAATCTTCGAAAACTTAAAAAAAAGTAGAACGAATATTTAGAGGAAACCAACAATAAGCACTATGGTCATATAATATGCTTCTAGAAATTTCTATTGTAAGTGGGAAACTACTTCAGCATAGGGAGGGTTCTAGAAAACATGGGCTTCCTTTTTGTAATACATCCCTCAGCTGGGCAAATCATGGCATCTTGTTTTCTGTTCCCACAGGGTCTCTGTTATTGCTGGATGACCAACTTCTGCTTTACCTGTTATTTGCTCATTGGTCTCCTAATGATTTCTTTTAACCTGCTTTATGGGTGATACTATTACCTCTCCTCCTTTATAAAATTGAATGATATTAACATTTATTGTTTAGGTTGAATAACTTTTATGATTGGAAATATATTTCCTGAAATTTCTGAAATAATATTCTCCGCTATTATTTCTAGTTACAGGCAAGCTTGTTCCCTGGCAAAATAATGGTTCTTTATAGTTTATTTTTCACCTTTCAAATAATTGCAGGCTTTTCTTTCATCTTGAAATGTTAAATATTTATTTCCATTGACCTTTTTATTTGAATCACACTTGGGGATTTTGTTCTGCTTTGTTGTTCTCAGACTTTTCTGTGTTGAATAAAGGATCCAAATTAGACATGTGCTCCCAACTTAGCTCCAATAAAGTGAGATAAAATAAATGTGGAACTTCTTCTACTCATATGACTGTGCCTCTACATTATTAGGGCATTGGAAATATATTGATGACAGGTTTCATTTAAATTCTCAAAGCACATACATTCTGCATCACTTTGAGAATCTTCCTTTTTACTTCCCTGAATTTTTAATTGTGACAGTTTATTTATTACCATGTTGTCTTTACTATATTAGCAGCAGCTCTTAATTTAGCATCATCTGCAAACTTCATTTAAGTACCATTTGCTGTCTCTGCAAGATCATTAATAAAGATGTCAACCATAGCATCTTAGAAACTCACTGCAGCATTCTATCTGAGGAAAAAAAGAGAAGATCGAAAGAAAGTTTTCCCTGATAAAAAATGCTGAGATACTTCCCTTTTCTGCTTGACTTTTGAGACCCTCCCAAGTGTCTGTTGTGGAGCAACTATACCTTTCTCAGACTTGACTGCCTACTGCTTCTTGTCATGTTTTCACTGTGTTAAAATGAGTTTTCTTAAATTAAAAAGAAACAACAACTCTAGTTTGTGTTAAATCAACAGGAAAAATGTCAAATATTTCAAAAAATTTGAAATGTTGATACTTGGGAAGTCAAAGAACTGAGCAGTAAGATATTTGGTTTCAGAAAAAAATATATATTGGAGGGAGAAAGATGTGTTTTCCTAAGAGCTGGGTGTGGGTAGAAAGCTGCCTCAAAAGAGAAAGGAACATTTACTATCCCAATTGTGATTTGGTTGAGATTGATATATTTCTCTTTTTATCTGTTGTGATCAATGTGCCCTAGAGTTTTCTACTTTCTGAGTGGTCTAGGTTTGAGTGTTAAATAAATGCTTCCAAGCTTTATAGAAGCCCTCAAATTCTTTATTTCAAATCATGGGTAAACTTTGTAGTAGCTACAACAATAAGGAGCATTTTTCTCTTTCACTATTTTTTTAATCTTCAAGAAACTCAGACACAGATATGTCACCAAGATTCAGGTTTCTGACCTTTTCAGTTCTCCAAGTCAGACCAAAAAAGGAGGAGCCAAGCATAAATGAAAAATCTTTGTGGACTCAACATGGAAGATAGGTCATGAACTGAAGCCTATTGGTTCTGATTTTATACACAGTTCCATCTCATTGCTGGCAAGATGATATTTGAAGGTGATTATTTTGTGGTTTGTTATAATTCTATTTCTTTTTAAACATTTCTAATATCATACAAGCACTAGCTTTTGTTTTAGGAATTTAGTTTAAGCAGGTAGAAATTTTGTAGGGTAGAAAGCAGAATTTGCTTGAGAGCAGAAGCATTTAATGCCATTTGGCATGATGCACAAGTTTAGATTTTTTTTATTTCCTTGAAAGTTATGGAAAGAAAGGTGAAAGGTTTACACAATGGGAAGATCAGAAAAGAAAAAAAAAATCCAGAGGCCTTACTGCAGGGATCTTGGGATCTGTTCCCTGGAGTCTTACTAAATTGGGAGTTGAAACTTGCGACAGAAAAAACCCAGGGATGAAATCTTTGTTAAGCAGCTTCAAAATAATCCTACACCCTGTGCACTACCCAGTCTGGTGCCTATTTACTATTGATGCCAATGGGGTGTGGGAGGGTCTGTAGAAGACCTGACAAGCTAGTAGAAAAATGTCTGTTTTCTTGGCACCCAGATCATAGAGAACTTATAGTCATATTTAAATAGAATTATAGATAATAAGGTAATACAATTACCTTTCCCCACCTCTATTTGTGGCCTGAGATTTATTCTTGAATCTATTTCCTCCCTAACTAAAGTAAATGACTGGGTTACTGACAGTAACAGTGTTTCACCAAGGATGCATTATGATCTATTAACTGCTGAAGTGG
>PVKC010043037.1:0-11843 GCA_004027635.1 Crocidura indochinensis | reverse complement strand
CCTGTAGTTCTGGCTGTCTGGCTCCCCCTGTTAAATCGATGTAAGCATGGTTGAGAGACCACAGGGATGGAATCAAAAAGAGATTCAGAGAACTTCAAAGGGGCAACTGAGGAGAGAGTGGAAAAAGATCTGTAGCCTCTAAGAGGAAAAATCACACGTAGAATGGATGCCTGAGACTTGGTTGACTTGATTTTACGACTGAAGATCCAGAGAGGAAAGTTCACTTTAGATTAGATTCTTTAGTTATCAATTTCTTCCTGATGCACAAAAGATTTTTTAGGGCTTATCTAGTCCTTTGCTTGAGAATCACTTTTGGTAGGGCTCTGAGACCATATGGGATGCCAGGAATCAAACCTGGATCGGCCCATGAGCAGGGTAACCTCCCTCTCCATTGTACTATCATTTCAGCTGGCCCATGAGCAGGGTAAACTCCCTCTCCACTGTACTATCATTTCAGCCAAATCACTGTGGCTTCTTTATCTAAAGGGAAGAATTGTTCTTGTTTCTAGCTTATCTTTTAGCATTGAGTACATTTTGGCATTACCAGACAAGAATTATTAAGCTGTACATTTTAAGTACCAAGAAATTTTATAGAATATAAATAGAATATATTGAACAGACAAGTGTATGATCATTTGTGAAACTGGTGGGTTTAATTGACTAGCTGTGGACACTTTAGAAGGAACAAAATACTGGGATGCTAAAGATGAGATCATTTTGATGGAGACTAGGGTCTCAGTTGGTTCTTGTTTGCTCAGACTTTTTCCTCATCATCATAGGCAAGGGAATGTAGGTATCTCAAAGGAAATTTATATTAGGAATTGGTCTGGTTTTAATTTCATGAAACTAGTGTAGTTTAACTGACTGAAATTGTCATCACTAATTTCCTCTTTATGGATGTGGAGGGAGGAATATTTCCTAATTATAGATGGGCATTTTGTTGCATGTGTTATATGCAAATGCATCAAGCTGAGTGAAGGCATCCCGCAGGAATTCAGTATTAGTGGCATTCATGTGGGGAATGAAGGAGTTTGCAGGTAATGTTTAGGGCTCTGTGTGCTCAGTAGTAATGCCTCATTGGCTTTCTTCCTCTTGTCTTCCCAGAGGTACTCACTGCTGGCTCTGAATCTGCCTCTGACAGTCCAGTCTGACCCATGACACTACCTTGATCCTTCAGCCCAAATACTTCAGCTAAAATACAGTCTTACAAACTAGTGGTATCTCAGTGGGAAAGAAGGAATTCGGAAGGGGTCCCCAGGACATCCTCAGGAGCACCTGGAGATCACTTTAGCTGATACATTGAAACCTCGCCATCCAAGCTAAATGTTCCTTTCTGGGGCTCAATGATGCAATACTGCTCAGGTCCAGGGTTCTGGGAACTACTGGAGGTGGGGTGAGATTTGGCAGTGATTAATGACTTCCAGAGTTACACCAAGTTGAGCTCAGGGGATAAAGTGATGCCAGGGAAGGAACTCAGGGTTCCAAGCATAAATAGAATGAGCTCCACCCCTCTGCACTACCTCCTCAGACTGAACTTTGTTAGTTTGTTTTTGTTTTGGGACCACACCTGGCATCGCTCAGGGATTAGTCCCAGCTCTGCGTTCAAAAAAATCTCTCCTAGCAGGCTCAGGGGGCTATATCGAATGCCAGGCATTGACCCTGGGTTCTTCCAGGGTCAGCAGTGTGCAAGGCACACTTTACGCTGAGCAATCACTCCGGCCCCTATGATTTTTTTCTTTCTAAAGAGAGCATCTTGAGGCCAGGAAGGTGACTCGGAGGAGCAAAGATTTAGTATGTGGGAGACCAAATCCAGTCCACAGTACCACATGATCCTTTGGAAGAAAATCCCAGCCTATAGTTCAAAAACACAACAAAATAAGATTCCTCGTTTCTGTGATAGGTCAGGCTTCTGGCCTAGGCATGTCCACACTATAGAGCTGAAGGATTTGCCAAGGGCTGGGCCTGGAGTTTGTGCACAGATTACTGAAGCTCCGAAGCTTAGTTCCGTCTCTTTCTCTTCCCCAGTGGCAGCTCTTTGGGGACACAGGTATCCCTCTGCCATCTGCAGGGACCCAGTTAACTTGCAGGTTTGGCCTCAGATGAAGAGGGTGGAAGGAAGGGAAAGGCTTGAACAAGAGCCCCAGAACTCAAACCCTACCATGCCTGATGTCTGTCCCACTCCACCCTCGCAGAAGAATTGATCCAATGAAGAAAAGTTCCCTACTCACTTGTGACATTTTGCTCAGCGCCAAAATTATAAGGGAAGGCGGCTAATGTGTTTATCCTCCCAGAAACTGGCAGCCAGAGTTTCTCTTTAAAAAAAAAAAAAAAAAAACAGTCTTGTGCTGTTCCATTTTGTGGGGTTTTTGTGTGTGCTTTTTTTTTTCTGGCTGAGAATAAGAAACTCTCTTTCCTGTAGTCCCCCTGTTCTTCAAGAGAGAATTGCAGAGAAACGAGGTAAACAAACAAACAAAAAATGTACCATCTCTTGCCAAAATGCCCCTCCCCCGCCTGCCCTTCACCAAAACACCAATAGTTTGGGCTTCAAGAACAGGGAGCAAATTAAGTGAAATAGAAGCCCATTTGAGCTCCCTTTTCACTGGCTTTGCAGAACACCAGTGAGGTTGAAATATTTGTGTTTTCTTTGCTGTCCTGCCAGCAGGGACTGGATGAGAAGCTAGTGGATAGGCGCTAGTCTCCAAAAATACATCACCCCTTTCTGCAACTTGAGCCTTTCGCAGCTCTGTTCACCCCTCCCCATCCCTCCTCCCACCACCCCTCTACCCACCCCGTCTCCAGGATTTCCTGGCGGCTCCCTCCTCTAATTACTCTTCCTTTTTTTCAGAGGCTTTTCATAACTTTTCTCTTTTCTTGTTCCTTTTATTCCCTCTTGTCTACATTCAACATTTCTCGTCCACCCCCAAACCACCCTCGTCTTTATTCCGCTACAAGGGTTTAAGATCAGTCTTGAGTCGCCGAGTTGAATAAGCCCCATCTCCTGCAAAACTGTTTTACAGATTTTTTTTTTCTATAGAACAAGTGAGCGTCCTGGCCTCCGCGCAAGGACAAGGAAAAGCTAAGTGGACAATACCCCCAAAAAGAAGGGCTTCATGGTCAGCGTCGCAAACGGCTCTCTGGCTTTTGACTCATTTTTATACTGATTAAATTATCGAGCTGCCTCCTTTGTTGCCAGCACAAACACATTAGTAGTGTACCCAGGAAGGAAAAAAAAAATCTTTTCTGCTTGTCAAAGTTAAATTCCGGATTCATCCGAACATTCAATCAAGAGCGTGTTGACTCGAGATTTCATCCCTCTACAAACAAGTTTTCTATTAAAGAAATCAAGCAAAAAAGAAGTTGTATCGTGCCTATTACAAAAAATAACATGACTCTGAGCAGAAATAAATTGTGTGACTTCCAAGAGGACTTGGGAGGGGCTTTTTTTTTTTAAGTGATTTGAAACATACACTTGACAAGGAAGTGAAACATAAACTATTTGAAATGTAGGTAAATTTGTTGGTCCTTTTTTCTCTTCCTCTCCGATGAATTATTTCAAAAATAAGCTAATATCAATGGAGAGTGCCTTAAAATTATCTATCAGGAGAAGTCAGGTGCATATTTCTTAATTATTTCCGGAGAGTCAGGTTGTATTTTTTTTCTTTTGCAAGAATAAATTGTTATCATTCATTATACCATGATTTACAGCTCCATTCATAGGAGAACTATGATGGCTCTCTAGTGTTTCTTTTATAGATTGTGCCCCCTTCGATTCTGTAACTAGGGAAAATAATATTGACCTTTGAAAACCCTATCAGGAATATTATAAATTAACATCCTGCTTAGGTCTTCCACTACAAAAAAATCTCACTAGTGATCGACTTAGCATGTCCAGAAGAGAAGGCAGCCAACAATGAGTTACTGTTGAATGAAAATTGATCAGGCAATCAATCAGAACTCACAAAAGTGTCTTTGTGCTGTGGGCTTAAAATTCTTGTAAACACAGCACAGTATGAGGTGGGACGCTAATAACTGTGAATAGTCAACAACTTATGCCCAGAATAGACTCTCACAAAAGAGAACTTAGAGAGAGAACATCGCTACTGTGGGCGCCAAAGGGATACTATATTTTGATCTCGTAGAATGGTTGCAAGGGTTTCCAAGGGCAAGGGAAGAGGGGTGGATACAATTTGCATCTGTAAGGGAAGAATGGTGTAAAAAAAAAAAATCCTACTCTGAATTCTAAAGAATCATCATGATAAACTTCGGAGAAGGAAAAAAAAAATCTTTGAGTCTTGCTTTGTGATGTATTCCTCTGGATGGTTAAGCAAAGATAGAAGCCTGCATTTGTTTATGCTAACGGCGGAGATTAGGAAGCAATCATTTGTGCCGGACTCTCTGTATCTTTCCCTTTTCTAGATACCTTGGGTTGTCTTTTCCTCTTTGCTTCTTCTTTGCCTCCTTTCTGTGCACTCCCAACCTCACTCCTCTGGAATCCAATCTCCTTAATTTATTCTCTCTCTCTCCTCCCCCCTACTCACTCCCTCCATTTCTCCCCTCCTTTCCTCTCCCCTCTCTTTTCCTCTCTCTCCTCTTCCACAACCCCCAACCCCGGAGCCAAATGCAGCTTCAGCCAAACTTGCTTCTATGATATTCTTTTTCCTACAAAACCACTTTCTAGGGGCTCGGAGCAATAGCACAGCATTAAGGCATTTGCTTTGCATGTGGTCAACCCTAGTTCGATCCGGGGCATCCAATATGGTCCCCTGAGCCTGTTAGGAGTGATTTCTGAGTGCAGAGCCAGATGTAACCCCTGAGTGCTGCCACATGTGGCCCAAAAATTAAAAAACAAATCAAAACAGAAAAAATGCCCACTTTCTGATCTGATGGGAATAATATCCTTTCCCTTCCTGAGCTGTTCTCTGTACTGAAACTGTGTGGAAACTTCTGTGTGCACACATCTGATTATTAATCACATGGAATGGGGTCAATATCTGAGGGTTACTTGGGTCCAAGGCTTGACACAGGCTCCCACTGCTTCCTTGTCTTTTTGAATGGGAGATACAACACAAGGGGTAAGGTGCTTGCTTTGCACACAACTAGTTCCATCTTTTGTCACCACATATTATCCTTAGACTCCTCCAGAGGCAGCAGTCCTAAGCATAGAGCCAAAAGTTGCTCCTCAGCACTGTTGGGTGTGGCCCCGCAAAGGTGCAGTATTTTAATTGGGAACAGCCACAATATCTATCCCTATTTCATTCACTTAGCAGCATGCAGTATTTTAAATAAAGACTTCTTTTTTTTTTTTTCTGATAGCCTTTGCTATCGGATGGAGGCAGAAATGCAGTTGGTTAAACATCTGAAAATGGGCTGTAACTTTGATGTATTATCAGGCTTTCAAATAGAAAAGTTTTGGTCGGAAATGAAACTGAATGCAAACTCCCCCCAATTTCTCAGTCATTTATCTGCATCATAAACCTGACATCTGTTTTGGAACGGTTTAGAATCTGTACCTCACTGCAGCAGGGTCCAGGACAGAGAACCAGAAGCACTCCAAAGGGAGGAGACACTAGGCTGGGGGCAAGAGGAGATGGAGGTCAGACCTGGTTAGTGTCACTCTTTGACCACTGAAATCTCAAACGTAAATTCTCATAAAGGTTTCCCACAGCAGCACCCCAAGTCTCCAATGCAGAAGGAAGAAGGTTCTGCATTGCCACCTCAGGCACAACCTGAGCATGTCCAATGTCTTTGCCCCTATCTACGAAACTGGGATGTTTTCCAGCTTTTCCTTCGAACTCAAAGCAGAATACTCCATGCCAGGCAGGGAGGGAAGAGGAGATGAAAGCCCTAGTTTTGGATTTCAGCTAATCTGATCTCCACCCAGCCTCCAGCCCCCACCAGCTGGCCTGCCCACCTGTCCTGCAAACTAGCAGAAACCAGCCTGTCCATCCAACACCTCCAGAACCCAGTTCATCTATGGTGACTGTACCCCAAGTAAGTCCTTTGCTTTTGATCAATGAATTAACCCAGAAATTTGACATCCAAGTGGAGCTGAGTGACTAGAAAGCCATTTTTTTAACCTGCCCCAAATCAACAAATAAAGACTTAGTAGATGTCAGCGAATGAGTGCTTTGTTTTTCGGAGGATGAAACTTGGTGTCTCTCTTACAAGGGAGGAATTGGTTCCTTCTGTAGCTGATTATAAACCAGCACTGGATCCCCATTAAATGACTCTTGTGCCCTGCCTGGCCGTGGTTTCAAAGCTGCATTTCAGTCAATGAGTCTGCAAAGGTCATTCGGTAAAGCACTGGAGAACTCCTTGGAGAATGCCCAAAGCCCACCTCCCTAGGTCTGGTTTTATATTTCCTTGCCTGTATTAGCATTAAACTCTTTAAGAGTGACAGGCTACAGTCAGCCCATCCCAGGTGGGCCTTGGGATCTGCCAGGACCAGCTGTTCCTTAGCTCAGATCATTCTTCTTTAGGAGATTTACAGATCTGTTGGCGTTTCACAGACCAGGGCGAGTCTTTGTACTGCCCAGGCCTGATGTTTTCAAGGAGCGCCGCTTAATAATTTATTAACTGCTACGTTTCCTCTGGGCTGTGTCTGTGCTGCGGTAGTCACAGCACATTCTCTGTAGGAAAAACTTCGCAAAAGCACATTTTTGTAAAGAGAGCTGAGGCCTGTTTGTGCATGGCTGTGTGTTGTGTCTCTTTGGACTATCCTATGGGTTGACCTGGTTGGAAAGCAATGAGGAATGCATCCCATATTTTGCAGAAGAAAACTGTGATCTCTCTTGTTTGTGAATAGCCTGTCCAGATCTGCACATACGTGAGCCACATCACGACAGTTGAATGTGGCCGCAGCCAATTTTGAGCTGTTCCTGGCTTGTCTTGTGGGCTCTGCCCACATTGCCTGATGCTTATACTGCAGCTGGGACATACTTCATTTCTCCATGCCACTCAGCTTCAGAATCTCAGCCACTCTTAAAAGGAGACCTTTTAGGGGTCAGAGTGATGGTTTAGTGGACTGGACTCACGTGCATTGACAGAGATATGAAAGGACAGAACTAAATATCCAAGCCAGAGTCAACAACAATAAAATCATGAGATCCAAATTTTAACAACCAAACTTAAAAAGGTGCCTGTTATGATGGCAGGCTGGGACAGGGGAGATATGGATGGACTCTAGCAATATTGGTGGAGGGAGGTTGACACTGGTAGTGGAATCGGTGCTGAAACATTATATATCTAAAATCAAACTATAACTAACTTTGTAAATCACAATGGTTTACATAAAAAATTTAAAGAAATGTTTTGAAAAGACACCTTTATACTATACTTTGACTGTTAGGTGACCTTTTGAGATGGATAATTGAGATTATTACTTTATTATCCAGGAAAGTAGATATTTTATCACTGAATAAAATACCAGAAAATGTCTCTTTAGTCCATGTCCTACTTTTTTCAGTCCACATATTTTTTTGGTTTTTTGGAGTCACCCAGAGGTGCTCAGGGGTTACTTCTGGCTCTATGCTCAGAAGTCACTGCTAGCAGGCTCAGGGGACCATATACAATGCTTGGATTTGAACCAAGGTCCGTCTTGTGCTAGCCAAATGCAAGTCAAACACCTTACCTCTGTGCTATTGCTCTGGCCCTGGTCTACATTTTTGGTTCATTTTCTAATTGCACTTCTCTTTGGCAGATTATTTTAAAGTTGGCCAAACTGGCTTGCATGGAAAATAAAGTTCCCAGACAAATTTTAAGATTAAAAAGCAATTGCACTATCAATTCTGGTGTGCCAAAATTCTTCTGTTTGCAGAATGGTCTTGAAGATGATGGGTGCATTGTGGCCTCTCCAGGAGAAGGAAGAGGAGGAGGAGGAGGGCCTTCTCTGAGGCAGAGAAGAGGCCATAGATCATTAACTTATCCAAGTTTTGTGTCTACTCAATATTCAGTAAAAGCCAAGGCAGAATAACCAAAAGATTCCCAGAGCACTTCCTCCACTTGGGTTTGTTTTGTTTCTTTAAATCCAGTTGTTTGGGTCGGAGTGATAGCACAGCAGTAGGGCATTAGCCTTGCAGCTTATCTAGGATTGACCTTGGTTCGATACTCGACATCCCATATGGTCCCCCAAGCCAGGGACAATTTCTGAGCACATATCCAGGAGTAATCCCTGAGCATCACTGGGTGTGGCCCAAAAAGAAAAAAAAAATCCAATGGTTCTTGAGTTCTTGAGTCAGGAGCTGAACAGAAACATTGTTAAATGAGACTGAGGCCCAGATCTGTGGTGATTAACATAATAATTCTTAAAAGGATGATGTCACCCAATTCCCTCAATGCCCAACTAGTACCCAGTTCACACACAACATTCATCTGTAGGGACTGTGCCATTCCTGTGAGATGAATTGCATTCACCAACACTAATCAGTGGCATTTTTTAATTAAAAGACAAGTCCAGTGCCTAGCAGTGCTGTTGCCTTTGTTGATAAAGGACTGTGAGACAGTGAGACAAGACTCTCCTCAGTGAAGAAATAGCCCTGGCACAACCTACCAGACAGTTGGCATTGAAGCAATGTCTGCTGACTTCTTCAGCGACTCATTGCTCTACATTTCTGAACTGATTTATCCCTTATCCAGTTGGCTTCTTCCTCTACCAACTGCACAAACACTGGCTTGGGAAGTGCAGTTGAGGGACTAGTGGAGCTAGTTCATTTACAGCAATTTCGGGCCTAAGTTCATCAGATTCCTCTACAATTTTGTTCCTTAATTTTCAGAGTGATGCTCGGGAGAATAGGCTTTGACTAGAGTTTTGCTTGCTTGGAGTGAACTTGACTTGTAATTCACCGACAAGTATTCTCAAGTCACGGATAGAACAAATTGAATGGCTATTTTGTCTATTATGTTCTTTTATCACCGGGCTTTCTCTTTTTAAAATCACATTTTCAATATAAGGGCTGTGGGATTTAAATAGTTAAGGGTAATTCTTCCTCAAGGCTGCTTTGTGTCATTAAAGCCACCTGCTCTACCATTCAGAGTTGCGGTAATTAATAAGAGGCATTAGCACATCTGAGAGAGGAAACCCAAATTTGCTGTCTGGCTTAGACTCTCTAACTGGCAATGTTAATTCACTCACTGCTTTTTACCTTTCCTACCTCAATTGACATTATTTTTGCAAAATGAATCATACCATTAAGCTCCCATCCCCCAATGTAACCTTAGGAGATTTCATGACATGTCACTTGACTATGTTCAGTTCTGTGGTGCCTTCAACCTCCGCTCCCTAAGCAGAATTGGTGCTCAGGAGAGGGGGGATTTGAAATGAAGATGTGGGGTGACAGGGTATGCCTGGGGGCTATGACTTACTGCTCCCGGGGATAATATTTGAAGAGGAGAAGGAAGGAGACGGAGGGGAAAGTTACTGAACCTAGAGGAATAATCCCTTGACTTGAATTTGGGTGAGAAGTGAGGAGCGGTAGAGAAATGGGGACAGACTCAGCAGAGCACATTATTACACACACCAAGAGAAATTAATTTCTTAAGTAATTCCAACTTCTTCTGAAAGCAGGAAGCAATGAGGGAAGAGAGAGAAAGAAGTTAGAAGGAGCCGCCTTAGCTATTTTTAAATGAAGTTTACCGGAGAATGAGAAGGGCTGTTTGGAGTGCAAAATTGGAGGAAGAGGAACTAAATGAGGATAGAAATTTATTTTTGAAGGATTGGTAAGATTCCTGAGGCTCTCTATAAGATGAAGTGCAAGACTCAATGGGAGAAGAAATGCAGTTTCCAGCCACCCGGATCTACACTTCATACCTGAGAAAATAAATGGCTTATACCAAAGAGAAGAGCAGCACATATTTGAGGGGGGGGTGTGGAAAAGAGGACCCCCCTTGTTGTCAAATGTTGCAGCCATTTTAGAAAACACTTTAGAGCTTTTTTGGGATGTTAAAAACAGAATTCCCAAAGGACCCTACTTGAGATTATCTATCTAAAGACTGCGAAGACATTAACACAGGAAGTTCTATGTCCTCCATATTTATAGTGCATTATTTACCAGAGCTAAGATTTAAAGACTACCCAAAAGCACATCGGTCTTTGATTGGGTGAAGAAGATGTGCTATACTTATACCAAGGCAAATCATTTTGCTTTAATATTTTTTTCCAAGATGAACATTTGCCACTCACAGCAAAATGGAAGGCTCTGCAAAGAATTATGCAAAGGGAAATGAGTCAGAAGGAAAAAGATAAGTATTGGATGATTTCACTGCTATGTGCCCTTTAAGAAAATAAAAGTGTTGAGCAGACAAAATGAAGCTCAGTATAGAGAAAACAGGGGGTGGAGTGGTGAGGGATGTGGTTCAAATGGTAGAGAATGTACCTTGCATGTTGTGAGGTCCTGGGTCTGATACACTACATCAGTGCCCCCCAAATATGCCAGTCCTGAGCACCATTGATCTAGCACTGCTGGGAGTTGCCCTCACTGGGACTACCCACCCCACCCCCAAAATACCAAAATGATAAACCAGTGGATATTCCCAACAGAACTATTATTGAGGTTGGAAGCGGGTGGGAGTTGAAGAAGACTGGGTAAATAAAGGTGATGGATTTGGTTTTTGTTGTGAGAAAATTGGAGGGGCAAAGAGAGAGTGTAAAGAAAAAAAAAATGGCATTTTGCCTTCCAAGGATATATAACACTACAGATAGGGTTTGGTCTTAATGAGATCCATTCCCATCAGCATAGCCAGCGAGCATGTCATTAAAATTAACTCCCAGAAAAGGACTATTTAAGTGACACTTCAGAGTCCTTGCATCTTTACATCTGAATCCTATTCCTACTAATTTTCTTGCACTTGTTGACAAATGGTTAGTGGGGAGGGTGTTTGATGCAAGGCCGCCTGTCATCTGAGAATGTTGGATTGCTTAAATCAAGTCTTGATGGATGAATACTATTTTAAAGAAGGTAAAAAGCTCTGATTCTGTTACTCTTTACACAGAATATGCATCTTTCGACATACAGGAAATGAAAATAGGAGCAGGAGAAGACTAACATTTCTGAAACCCGAGTTTCAAATTAATAGGAGAGTTAGAAATGTATTCAACTAGGTAAGCATTGTCAGCAAATGATCCTTCCACATGTCTAATTTAATTAACCCCTATAGGCGGCTGAGAAAATCATCTTTTTACCTTGGAATTTCTTAATAAATACAGTAATTAAGAGCTAGAGTTGAAATTGACACACAGAGTTAATGGACTTTGCAGTTATCATATTTTCAAGTTAGACAATTCCTTGAGTTTGCTATTGATATATGATGATATTATTTTTAAATACCATCTAATATCTCATTATGGATTTTTTTTTGTAGACTGGTTAACAAAATGTCACCAATCTATGGAAGTTGGCAGGAAGTCAATGATACTTTATCATAGGAAGATTGCTAGCATATTAGTAATAATAATGATGATATCTTGGGGCCAGAGCGATAGTGCAGCGGGTAGGGCTCTTGCCCTGCCAATCTGGAGTCTATCCCAGCACCCTGTATAGTCCCAAAGCTCCACTAGGATTGATTCCTAAGAACAAAGTCAAGAGTATCCTCTGGACATCTGAGTATGACTCCCAAACAAAAGCCAATAATAATGATACCTTCCATATGCATCATTTGCTTTTAGATTACAGAAATATTGAGAGAGTCAGGCTCTGAGAGGTACTAATACTATGATTATGACCGAAGGCCTTGAGAGTTTGTATATATGCAATGACCCAAATCTACATGTCAGGACAGTAAATAATTCCCTTTTAAAAGTTATTATTATTGGGGCCCGGTAGATAGCATGGAGGTAAGGCGTTTGCCTT
>PVKC010043036.1:0-11964 GCA_004027635.1 Crocidura indochinensis | reverse complement strand
TGGCTAGGAGAAAGGTGACAGCCCCAAGAAGGGAGTCTGCAGCTCCTCTCTATTTACCTCTGCCACCTGGGGAAGTGGCAAGGAAAACAAAGTCAGTCCTAGAGCTTGCTCAAGTCTTTTTGGACCATCTCTTTGCCTCACAGAAAATAATTTTTGGGCAAGAGGATCAGTGAACTAAAAACAGATTTGATTTGGGAAGGGAATTTTATTTTATTGAGGAAGGGAAGCAAGAGGGAGAGAGAGAAAGAGAGAGAAAAAGAGAGAGGGAGAGAGAGGAACAACATGCTTAAGAGAGAGTGCAAGCTTCTCCAAAGGCAGAGAGCCCCTGGTACACAGGCCAATATAAAAGTAGAAAAGTACATATCACAAGAGGGGAGATGCATACATGTACTTGTGTACCATGTATTCAGGTAGCACATGTGTGCACCTCATTTGTTCTAAGCTGACATAGTGGTTTTCAAGTCTGCCCCACATGGAGCTTCCTGCCTAGTCCTGAGTCCTGTGGTAGTGTACTTGCTAAGGGAAAAATTTGGGGTAGTTGATGTTCTTCTTTGATATTCCTTTTCTGGCCTATCTGCCTGCTGGAGCTTCTCTCAGTGATGATGCAGTCTTCTCTGGGTCTGCAGTGGTGCCAGGTGAGATTCTTATTAATGATGAAGTAATTCCTCCTAACCCTATCTCTTGATTTTGTTATATGTCAAGAATTCATTTCTTTGGGGGGTTGGGGAGGAATTCCTAACTGCCTGCCTTTTCACAAAGAAGAGCTATGATGTTACTTTTCCATCTTGAAAGAAGAAAAATGACAGCATATCCTTTTCTATAATTTGGAGTGGCATCTTTAAGAGAGAATATTTTATTCCCTCACAGGATTTGAAAAAGGGCAAATGCTTTGTCCTCACCCAGTCATTTCCATTTCTCTATTTCTGTCTCTGTCTTGTCTGTCTCTTTGTTTCTCCATCCTGATGCTGGCTATTTTATGCCATGTGAAAATACAACTTTTTTTTTTCCAGGGGTGCAGCTCACAGGAGATTATCACTTTAGGTAATTTGGATTATTTACTTTCAAAGATTTTGACTCCTCTCTCTTTTCCTTCTATGCTAAAATTAACATTTTATTTTGTTTTGTTTCTGGCTCACACCCATCAATATTCAGGGTTTGCTCCTGGCTCTGTGCTTGAGAATCATTCCCAGTATAATTTGTGGTTCCAGGCAGTACAGAGGTTCATCCCAAGTCTCCTGAATGCAAAGAAAGCACTCATTCTATTGAGCTATCTTCCTGTCGTGGAATCAAATCTTACCTCAATGTACTGACTCCTGAGGGAAAGATTGCATGTTTATGTGGTTGTGGTCAATGAAATCCCCATTCCTGCTTTGCAAGTCCAGATCACCTATAAAAAGACAAAATTGAACTTAAGAATAGAGTGTTCCTCCCCTTGAAATGATTTGACTTCCAGGAATAGCAATGATTTCCTCTTATCCAGGAGGGTTGCTATTGCATTATGGGGAATACCTACTTGATTTCATCATACAAATATATAAACCTGTATATTTGACCAGATTGAAAATACTTTACTAAATGGAAATAAGACTGTGGGATTCTTTAGGGCAGTCTCTTTTTCTAATAGCATTCTTTATCCCTTCCTTTTCATACCACCTTCATCATGTATTAAAACAAATCTGTATCTTGATAGTAGTAAAGTGGAACAGTCCACTGAAGGAATGGAATTGCCCATGGCACTTTCCTCCACATGAGGCTCACAATTTAAGTCTTTACCCTTTAAAAGTTATAAGTTTCACCTACTAAAATTATATGTTTTGTGTGTGTGTGTGTGTGTGTGTGTGTGTGTGTGTGTGTGTGTGTGTGTGCTAGTGCTGCCATACCTTGATTCTGGGGAGAGAAACTTAGTAGGTGAAAATAGAACTGCAATAGTAAAATTAAATAGCCTCTAAGTAAAATTCCCAGACTGGGTATAAGAGATGGCAAGGGAGGGATAGTTTAAAATATTAATCAAGATTCTGGGGTCCAGGAGATAGCATGGAGGTAAGGCGTTTGCCTTTCATGCAAAAGGTCATCGGTTCGAATCCCGGTGCCCCATATGGTCCCCCATGCCTGCCAGGAGCAATTTCTGAGCATGGAACCAGGAGTAACCCCTGAGCACTGCTGGGTGTGACCCCCCCAAAAAAAAACCAAAAAAAATATTAATCAAGATTCTTAGTGAAGTCTAATATAAAAATATATAAATAAATATATATCCCAATTATCTATTGGTTAATAAGTATCTGTCTCTTCAGAAATCTAAGAATAAATAAAGGACAATGTTCCTTGCCTAATTAGGGCTTTCAATGTTTCATTCATTTCCACATTCCCAAGATTTCTTATAGTATGGATAGAGGAGGTACTCAATAAATATTGTTGACCTGCTATTGAATGATAGGGCTTTTCCATTTGGCCTGTCTTATATTTTGCAGCATTAGGATCATAATACCATAATAGTAACGGTTTTCCCATAGCAACAACTCTAGGTCATAGAGATAGATAATACAATAATTGCAAATCCCAGGTCTCTGAAAAAGAATGGGACTATTTAGCTCTAGAGCAATGAAAACAGCAGATAAAGAAGTATTATTGAAGACAGAATTAACAGGAAGCCTGAGGTCAGTGTTTAATACTCAAATAGCCCATTGTCCATTATCTTTATAAATCAAGAACAGTGAATGTTAAGGCTGTACTCCTTCCCAAAGGCTGACACCAGCAGTTGAGCTCAACATAGCTGCTAAAATATTGGATTCATCCAAAACAATTTTTTTGTCATCTTGTGTTGGAATTTCATAGGAGTTGAGCTTTTTGATCTTAAACCATGTTTGTCTTCCTCTTGGTCTGAAGTCAGGACTTAAATATAGGAAAGGGATGCATAAAACAGATGGCAACCTTGCTGCTATCATCTGTAACGATGGCACACCCTGGCAACTTCCTTTCTCCCCGGAGTTCCACACTAGGGTAGTGCAGAAAGAAGAATTCTCTTATTGATCTTGAAACTGAAAGAGTTAGTTCCCAGTCACTGCAATTGACAAAGGCTTTTGCAGCTCATTAACCACCAGATTATGTGGCACAATTCATTAAAATTCTGTTTCATTGACTGCATTTGTAAATAGGCTTGGGGAAGTTTATCACTTTTTGCCTCTTACAGAGCTTTTCTTCAATGAGTGCATTTTTCTGCTCTCTCTACCTGATAGAAAAACTGAAATAATTTGCCACAAGAGGTGTTATCATTTAAATGCAAACTAAAATGAAAGACTGTCTAGGAACCACAGGTTTCTTGTATTTTTTTCCCCTTTCTATTTGTTGCGATCT
The DNA here is from genome assembly GCA_004027635.1 of Crocidura indochinensis. Taxonomy (NCBI): domain Eukaryota; kingdom Metazoa; phylum Chordata; class Mammalia; order Eulipotyphla; family Soricidae; genus Crocidura; species Crocidura indochinensis. Next base: position 8,613 of record PVKC010043036.1, on the reverse strand, counting down.
GATTATGTGGATTACTTTAATAAATACACTTGCTTCCAGCTCTTGTTACATTAATTTTGCATAAATTGTCATACTTCTTAGCAGACCTCTGCCCTGTAATTGCTCTCATTTGAATACAAACAGAAAAAAAAGAGATTAAAGGTAATTAAAAAAATCTTTTCCTTTTATTAATACCTAGGCATTAAAAAAGCTAACCTTTGTGAAGAATTCATCTCCAGATTTGTCAAGAAAACTTGGTAAGGAGAAGAAAATAATGCCTCAGGCATAACATTCTCTGCAGGACCTTTTCAAGATCATTTGCCTACACTAAAGTGAGGGTTTTTTTGTTGCTTTGTTTTGTTTTGGAAAGGAGCTAATAGTGTATTCCTGGCCTCTGTTACTACTCAGCTCTGTTCTTAACAATTGAAGGATAAAGCACTGCATGCAGTTTAGGGTGAACATCTCTGTGATGTGTCCCCTTGGCATGTGGATTATTTCAAGTTGAGGTCAGTCTTTTGTACACAGGAGACATTGTTAACACTCCCTTCACACATAGAAGGTTAAAAAAATATTGAGCTTTATCTAGAATTAGACATTTAACCATATCTAAGCTTTCCATTAGAGAAACCTATCTCTAAGTCATGCCAAATATATAGCTACAGATCATTTAATCTACATGAGTCCCTGCTTATCATTATGTGAGTCATCCTTCTCCTTGAAGCCCCTATGCTCTTCTTTATCTCAAGACATGCACCTCATCTTACCCCATTTGCTTTAGAATCTCTAGCTATGTAGATTCTCCATACATATGTAACTAAATGTGTTCTTTTTTTACCCATCTGTCTGTTTATTTTATTGCTTGAACAGACTTTAAGGAATCCAGAGGGTAAGGGAAATTTCTTTTCTTCCACAGCAGTGCAAAAGCAGCCAGATACTGTAAGTATGCGAATGAGTATGACTCTGGTTCAGTAAGCCTTTATTTATGAAAATTGAAGAAAAAATTTTTTTATAATTTTCTAGTCATGAAATACTCTCTCCAGATATTTGAAGATGTAATAGGTTTTCAGAATTCTTGGGCTATATAAACATAGGTGGAAGGCAGAATTCAGCAGGCTGGCAGCCCATAGTTTTCTGACTCTGCCATAGAGTCTTGGTATTTAGCTGTCATCTTTGCTAAGTGGCATTGAAATATCCTGGGAATAGGGAAAACTACTGAACACCAGGGGCCTTATTTTTTTCTTTTAAATTAAAATAATATTGCATGATATAAGTTGTAGGTCTTTGAATATCATTGTGTTATATACTTAATTAAACTCATCACTGCATGTCCTATTCTATCAAAAGGCCAGTCTTGATAAAGGGAGAAGGGGATAAAATGTCATTTCCTGTAGATGAATGAGAATATCTCTGTAAAGCTTTTGCATTCCAAGCATGCTTGGAAGAAAGTCATGTGCTGCGTGGGTCATCCTGACCACAGTAGCATGTTGTTGTTGATAGCACATCCTGTCACATGGACTTTGTGGTAATAAGAAATAACTCATGGATATTAGTCTGCTATTTTTCTGTTTGCTTCAGAGGAAGATGAACTTCTTACATCAGCATTTCCTAGGCATAATAAGCAAGATTGATGCTCTTTTTATATAGGATCGTCTGGGGTGTTCTCTACATTCTGGACAGAATGTCATCTGTGAGTCAACCCCTCCCACATTTCAACATTATCATCTCTTCCCTCTGTCAATAGAAATCTGTCTAATCAAACTTCTTCACAGCTGAGCATAGTTATACTGACTTTTAATAATGATGCAGCCTTGATTCAGCATATTACAGAGACAACAATGATTACCTCTTACACTGAGATCTGCTAATGTTCCTGGAGCTTCACATATATGAATTCAGAGTCATAAAGTAGATCTCTGGGAATGGAAGATGTATGTTAATATCCTAATCGAGGAAATGAAGACAACAAAGCTTATAGTTTAGCTTGTTTCGCAAAGCTCTCAGTTGGAAAGTGACTGAACCAATTTGCACATTCACATTCATCAGATTTGAAGGTTTAGGTTTTTTTTCCACCTAGGCCATTCTAGGTTTAGAAGATACTAATTTATTATGTTTTCTAAGAAGCAGGCATCAGGAAAAATAAGCTGTGTGAGTTACGAGTCTGCATTATGGAGTCTCCACTTGCCCCAGGAGTGTTCCAATTAGGGTTTCATTAGCCAGAAGAGCTCCAATCCAGGTGTTTCTTTCCTATCTTGACTGGTAATGAGCCACCCCCTGACTCTTAGAATTATGCAGTGCCATGATTAAGGGCAACTGGGCACTTGTGATGGACTCCATCGTGCTGTATTTCTTAAGCTTGGCTGAAACTGGAAAATTATTCATAGTAGATTCCATTTCTGTGACTTTTTTCTTGCAAGCTTGGAGTGGTTATAATTGCCTGACATTATTAGATGTCATTTTTCCTTTCGTGTAAAAGAAAAAAAAACCCACTTGCTTGTTTTTGGCTTTGCAACTGTAATTTTATATGCAGAATTGAGAACAAAAACTTGCATGCAAAATGTCCTTGCAATATTTCTTCTTTTACCAGTATAAAGATATTGTGTGCCAAATACTACTAGTAGGATGAGGTGCACTTTGGAAGACTAGGCTGCTCTATCTTTTGCATTAAAATGTGGTATAAGAATTATTTTTTTTTACTAAAATTCATCTTCTCTCTCTTAGCTTTTCTGTCATTAAGTCTAGGCTAAAAGGCTGAGACTGATTGCCTGGGAAGGAGAAAGCCAATGATCATTGCCTACAATGAAAATGTAGCTTTTTTTTTTGTTTTTGTTTTTGTTTTTGAGTCACATCCAGCAGTGCTCAGGGTTTCCTCCTGGCTCTATACTCAGAAAAATCGCTCTTGGCATGCTCGGGGAACCATGTGGGATGCCGGGATTTGAATCACCATCCTGCATGCAAGGCAAATGCCTTACCTCCATGCTATCTCTCCGGTCCTGAAAATGTAGCTTTTAACCTGAGTTGAAATGAAAGATTTCAAAATCTTAAAAACCAGAGAAGGGGAAAATAAAGGTGCTTTATGGGTTATCCTAAATTATGTTTTAATATATTGTTCCAGACTAGTTATTCACTCTTCCAGAATGATAGCCATTTATTTATTTATTTGTTTATTTATTTATTTATTTATTTATTTATTTATTTATTTATTTATATCTTTTTCACATTGGCTTGTATATTTAGTTCTGTTCTTATTTATTTCCCCAACAATGCATCTGAGACCACTTGTCAACTGTCCCCCAGCCTTTCTTTGCTTCCTTCTTCTTAGTTTTATATAAAAAAATGCGGAAATATGTGGTCAAATAAAGTATTCAGTGTCCCAAGGTTCTATGAAAAAGGCGGGAACCCCAATTTAAAAGATAAGAGATATAAAATACAATAAAAAGAGGCGTATGTGTGGCAGGTATGATAGCTTTCTTATCTACCAACACTACTTCCCAGAATAAATCAGTATAACTGCTTTACCCAGCCTTCCTGTAGCCAACGACGCTATAACAAAGTCATAAAGTGGGATCAATAGGATGAAGGCAAACGTGTTATGAACCAGCTTTTGGGGATCTTCCTTAAAACCTGGTCAAAATGAATCCTGTGTCCACCTGCCTTATTCAATGGATGCTGCATCATGGGCAACAGGACAGGGGTGGTGCAGGGATGTAAAAGAATCTGGCTTCTGACAAATTTATAGGACAGAGCTGCTTTACCAGTTGTGGAAGGCAGTTCTTTGGCCTTGATTTAGCCCTATATTACATTACATGGTAAATGGACATTTCAGATGAAAGTAAAGTCACTAATTTATGATAGGTAGTTCAAGATGAAAGTCAAGGAGGGGAAAAGAGTGTGAATGAGGAGACAAAGATGATGGAAAAACAAGTTAGGTGCTGGAGTAATAAATAGTACAGTGGGTAGGGCATTTGCCTTGCACATAGCTGACATGGGTTGGAACTTCAGCATCACATATGGTCCCCTGAACCTGCCAGGAATCTGAATGCAGAGCCAGGAGTAGCCCCTGATCACTAGTAGGTGTGGCCCAAAACAAACAAACAACTGAGAAAAACATACCATCTGGTTCCCTAAACTGTAAAAACTGATGCAGTCAAAACAGGCTGATTCTATGGTTAAAATCCTTTGCTCATCCATCTCACTGGCCCATATAGTCACAGTTGACTGCTAGGCTAACATTGCCTGCCATATGAGCTTCCATCAGGTGATAGACTAGTCCGGGAAGATTGAGGTCTCTGAGCAAGCACAGCCTCATTGTCACCAAGTCAGCCTACTTAAAAATACTAAACTAGCCAGGCTCCAGAAAGAAGGGACTTCCATAAGGGCAAAGTACACTAAATGAGAGAAGAACCCTATGCTACTACTCTAGAAAGTAATGGGGAATAAAAGATAATTCTAAAATTTTCTCTGTACACATAACTCTCTATGGATCACCTGCTTAGACTCCTGCTCCTATAGTGTGCACTCTTGTTTACAATAAATTTCAGCCTTTGATGGTTACTGAAACTGAGTCACCTGACTGAATTCTTTCCCCAGGAAGACAAAGAACTGGATCCAGCAGGGTCTTGGCCCTGCTTTCCCCTTTTAAGTAACATCTTGACTGTAAACAAGAAGAATATCCTGAATCAATCGATGTTGTATGAGCAGGTATAAAGAAAAATCATTCTCTAGCTGATAGGACAAGAGAAAGCCAAAGATTCAAACAGAAAATGAGTCAGTGTGTCATTTTTTTTATTTTGAAGATAAAAGGGCCCAAGTATCAAGAAAATAGGGATTGCAACCTGACAGCTTCAAAAAATCTGGAGAAACATAGATGTTAATTTATCCCCAGAGTATCCACATAAGAATCCAGCCCAGATAGTATGATATAAGCTCTGAAAGGTGAACCATATTTTGCCTGGATTATTTTTTTCTATGATACAGAGATAATGACATTTTTTGTGGAAAATGGCACACTAATTTCCTGTACAGCAATAGAAAGCTCATATATTACTAATCTTTATATGAATAGAAAACTTATTATTTGTATGCTTATGAATTGCCAACCTAACTCAAGTAATGTGTAAGTAAAGAATCTAAAGGTAATATTTTCACCTGGGGACAATGAAAGCAGTGACTATAGTTCCCTTCTGAGGACTGAGCTAGAGAAAGAGGTCAAACTGAAATCAAGCATTGTTGATATGCTCTTTTCTTTTACAATGAGAAAGAAGGCTAAACAGAAGCTTCTGAAAAGGGTTAGGTAAGTCACAGGGCAGAAAGGTTGTTCTTTTTTCTTTAGTCATTATTTGGAAACACTTTCAGAGAATAAAAGCATAAACAAAATTGGGGGTGGAGTGCAGTAGTCCCATTTCTTACATGGACCCTCCCTGCCCAAAAGAAGATAATATTTGTAAATAAGTGTGAGATAAGACTATGAAGAACCCAGGGCTTTGTGAAGTACAGCCTTGAGGTTGGAGTTCTTCCTGATGTGAACACCAAATCCAGCAAAAGGGTTGAACTAGTGGGAATAGCCACACTATACATCATCTTTACTTTAACTGACACCAATGGGTGTCAGTTCCCTTCTAAGTTACAGGGAACATATTACCCACATCCAATTCTAAGAAATATGAAGATAATCTTCAGGTGGAAAGCTGGGTCAAATCCAGTGGTGCTCAGGTCTTGATCTTTCCAAATGGTGTTGAGGGCCATATGCATTGCGAGGTATATACTCTGGATTGATCACATAAAAGGCAAGTGTCTTTTTTTTTTTTTTGGTTTTTGGGTCACACCCGGCAGTGCTCAGGGGTTACTCCTGGCTCCATGCTCAGAAATTGCTCCTGGCAGGCACGGGGGACCATATGGGGCACCGGGATTCAAACCGATGACCTTTTGCATGAAAGGCAAACGCCTTACCTCCATGCTATCTCCCGGGCCCCGCAAGTGTCTTTTTAAACAATTTTATTTTACTTTATTGAAACCATCATAATTTATAAAATTCTTCATAGTTGGGTTCATACATACAATGAATCAGGGCCAATCTCACTACCAATACTGACCTCCCACCACTGTGTTCCCAGAATATATCCCAACCACCACTTTTTGTCCCCCATTCTCCCAGTATAACAATCCCAGTTAAAGCTACATTGTTAGAGTTTGGGTCTTTTGATTCCATTGCTGTTGACTTTGGCTTGAATACTTAATCTACATTAATGAACCTGAAACCGCTTGGTCCAAGGCCCTCATCCTTTAATATTTGTGTTTCTCCTCCTCTAAATTTCTTTGTTTTTCTTCATTATATTCTGGGGCCATGGGTGTTTGAAACAATTCCTATTTAGATCATTGCATTCTTCATGTAGTTTTTCTAAATATCACATATAAGTGATATATATCATTCTGTATTTCTTCTTCTCCTGGCTTACTTCACATAACATAACATCTACCAATTTCATCCATGTTGCTGCAAATTGCATGCTTGTATCATTCTTTACAGCTATATAATATTCTATTGTATATATACATCACATCTTCATGATGCACTCATCTGTTGTTGGGCATCTAGGTTGATTCTAAGTCTTAGCTATTGTACTGAATGTTGCAATGAATATCAGTGTGAATATATCCTTTTGGATGAATGTTTTTCTGTTCTGGGGTCTAGATAAGCAGAAGTGAGATTGCTGGCTCATAAAACAGCTCAATTCTGTTTTCTATAGGGATTGGACCAGGCAGTATTCCCACCAGTAGAGTATGAGAGTTCCTTTCTCACCACCTCCCTTCAAAAAAGATTGTTCCCATTATTTTTGATATGTGCCATCCTCACTGATATAAGCTGATATCTCATTGTTGTTTTGATTTGGATTTTTCTAATAATAAGAGATGATAAGCATTGTTTTTATGTGTCTGTTGGCTATCTGTTGGGTGTCCTAAGAGAAGTGTCTATTCATTTTTTCTCCCCATTTTTGATACGGTTTCTAGGTTTTGTGGCATTGATCTTTGTGAGTACTTTGTATATTCTAGATACCAAGTCTTTATTTGATATGTTGAGTGAAAAATTTTTCTCCCATTTAGTTAGTTGTTTTCTAATTTTAGCCCAGTTTTCTTTTAGTTTGACTAAAAAACTAAAAGTCAAACTATTTTGTTTGACGTAGTCCCATTTATTCAGATTTGATGCTATTGCCCTTGCCATTGGCATCCTATCATTGAAGACTTCTTTGCTGTCTAACTCTTAGAGTGTTCTTTCTAGGTTTTCCTCAGTGAATTTTATGAATTTGGGTCTAATATCAAGGTCTTTGGTTCACTTTAAATGGACTTTTATATAAGGTATGTGATATGGGCATTATTTTAAATGGAATAGACTCTTTGATCTTTCTCTTCTTACTTGTTATTTGTAGATTTTTTTTTTTTTTTTTTTTGGTTTTTGGGCCACACCCAGTGACGCTCAGGGGTTACTCCTGGCTATGCGCTCAGAAGTCGCTCCTGGCAGGCACAGGGGACCATATGGGAACCGGGGGATCGAACCATGGTCCGTCCAAGACTAGCGAGGTAAGGCAGGCACCTTACCTGCAGCGCCACCGCCCGGCCCCTTGTTATTTGTAAAAAGGAATGAAACTGGTTTTTATTTTTTATTTTTTTATTTTTGCTATTGACTTTGTAGCTAGTCATTTTGTTTTATTGGCTTCTTGTTTCTAGGAACTTTTTGGTAGACTCTTTCCGGTCTTTGATGTATTTCATCAGGTCATTTGCAAATAAGAATAGTTTGACTTCCTCTTTTTAAATTTGAATTTCTTTGATTTCCTTCTCTTGTCTGATTGCTATTGTTAAGACTCTAACACTATGTTGAATAAGAGTGGAAACAGTAGACAGCCTTGCCTATTAGGCAATTATCTTAACCCCGCCATTATCTTTTCAGCCTGGAATATAGTTTCAAAGAGAGGAAACAAAAAGACGCAGAATCCCAATACTTTAACAAATTGGAGTTTACAAGAATCCAAAATCAGTATGAGTTAAAGAACAAGATTATCTGAGATGTCAGGGATTAAGGAGCTGGGAAATGGCTCAAGTGGTAGAGTGTTGATTAAAATAATATATTAGACCCTTAGGATGGAGCTGGATGGAGGTGGATGGTGATGGAGGCCTTTCTTCTCCAGCTCAGGACCACGTGGCTTCACCTTCTCCATTAGCCGGCAGGTCTGCCAGTTCAGGTGATTCAGCGGATAGAAAACTCACATGCAGTCAGGCTTCCAAAGGCGCCATTTGTTGTTTTAATTAATTATTATGGTTGGAGTTGGATGGATGGAGGTGCCTTTTTCCTCCAGCTTGGGACCATGTGGCTCCACCTCCTTTCAACCTGCGGGTATCTGGATTCAGGAGAGAAGCGGGTAGAAAACTCACATACAGTCAGGCTTCCAGAGAGATAATATCTTTATTTGCCCCAGTCAATATGTGTGGCTTATAATCTTAAATGTATTTAAGCATGGTCTTGTTAACTTGCCCTGTGTCTAGCTTCTTTCAGCCATCTTTTTTCCTGCTACTTCTCCATCCAGGTAAATTGTCTTTGGCCCCTCTAGCCAAACTTTTTATAACCTTCCAAAGCCCCACCTTCCA
>PVKC010043035.1:0-11836 GCA_004027635.1 Crocidura indochinensis | reverse complement strand
GCTCTTCCGATCTGTTTTTTGGTTTTTGGGCCACACCCGGTGACGCTCAGGGGTTACTCCTGGCTATTCGCTCAGAAGTAGCTCCTGGCAGGCACGGGGGGCCATATGGGGAACCGGGGGATCGAACCGAGGTCCGCCCTAGGTTAGCGCAGGCACCTTACCTTCAGTGCCACTGCCCGGCCCCTGAAGGTGGCATCTTTGATGCCGGTGAGTGTGGGGGGGTTCAGCTGCACCCCTGCATGCAGTCATCTCGTTCAGACTCACTGCATCCCTTCCCCAATCCTCCTCTGAACCCTCCAGCATTCTGAGGTACTCACTCTCAGCTTGTCTTTTTTTGACCAGTCCCACCCCCATCCTGGACCCTTGATTCCTTCTTTCCTCACTTTTTGGTTCTGACCCTGTTTCTTCCCTTACCAGTCAAGTCCTGATGGGCCCATAGAGGAAGGCCTGGGGACTGTCAAGCAGATTCCAGATAGAGGTCCCGTGAAGTGTGAAGATGACACTGTGGAAGCTAAGAGAGAGCGACCATCGGTATGGTTGGGAGGAGGAGGGGTGTCCTTTGGAGAAGGTTGGCATCAGAAACCCAGGGGCAGGTCCTCGCATGTACCCCTCCGCTCTCCTCCTCAGGGCCCCGAGTCCCCTGTGCAAGGTCCCCGCATCAAGCACGTCTGCCGTCATGCTGCTGTGGCCCTGGGTCAGGCACGGGCCATGGTGCCTGAAGATGTCCCCCGTCTCAGTGCTCTCCCCCTTCGGGATCGGCAGGACCTCGCTACCGAGGGTAGGGCCAGATGTATGTGTGGGGAGGTTTGATGTCTATTAGATTTGGGGTTGAGGAAATGCGCCAGAAGCTTAGGAGAGTTACCAAGCCTATTTGTGTGCTTGGTATAAGTAGAAATGGTCTGGAGTGTCAGGCTTTAGACAGTACTGGAGACACCTGTTCTATGTACTGCAGTGTTCAATTGACCAGATGGCCAATTGAAAGGAATTTTGGGGAGAAAAATAAGAAAATGAGGTCCAGTGCTTGGTGACTGGTGCCTCCATAACCTTTTCTTTGTGTGTACTAGATACCTCATCAGCGTCAGAGACCGAGAGTGTACCCTCACGGTCCCAGCGAGAAAAGGTAGAATTAGCAGGACCTGGAGGAGACTCAGAGCCTGCAGGGTCTGCAGCCACCCTGGCTCATACGCCTCGACGCTCACTGCCTTCCCACCATGGCAAGAAGATGCGGATGGCACGATGTGGTCACTGTCGGGGCTGCCTGCGCGTGCAGGATTGTGGGACCTGTGTCAACTGCCTGGACAAGCCCAAGTTTGGGGGTCCTAATACCAAGAAGCAGTGCTGTGTGTGAGTAGCTGGGTTACAACCTCTTCTCTCTATGGTTGTTGGTCACTCTGGCCTCCTGCCCCATCAAAGCAGAGGGATTGGCATCCTGGTGGAGAGCTTCCTCTCTTCCCCCAGACCACAGTCCCCTACCCTGGTGACGTGCTGCTCCCCTCCCCAGATACCGGAGGTGCGACAAGATAGAGGCTCGCAAGATGGAAAGGCTGGCAAAAAAAGGTAACTGCATTTGAGGAGCACTTCTTGATACACATTGATTTGTGGGGTGGAGGAAACCCTTGTTTTCTTTACTTTCCTCCTTATATCTTTGCAGACTGCCTGTGCTGTCCATCATGTGTTTTTATTTCTCTGCCTTGCTGTTCAGTTCTGCCCCATTTTCTGGCTTTCCTCCATCCCGGTGTTTGTGCCCTGGTTGAGTTCACATCCTACTAAATCCCCTGTTTCCACAGGCCGGACGATAGTGAAGACGCTGCTGCCCTGGGATTCTGATGAATCTCCTGAGGCCTCTCCTGGTCCTCCAGGCCCACGCCGGGGGGTGGGAGCTGGGGGGCCCCGGGAGGAGGTGGTGGCCCCCCCTGGATCTGAGGAACAGGACTGCCTCCTACTGCAACGCAAGTCAGCCCGACGCTGTGTCAAACAGCGACCCTCCTATGATATCTTCGAGGACTCGGACGACTCAGACCCCGGGGGTCCTCCTGCTCCTCGGCGTCGAACTCACCGAGAAAATGGTGCGAGTTACTTATTGCTTCCTTTATCTGTCTTGGGTCTTTCTGTGTGAAGTGTTGGGGCTTTCTGACCTAGGATTTTATAGGTCTGGTAGAGAAAGTGGCTAAATATGGGGGGGGGGTGTGGTTTGAGGTGGACAGGGAGAACTGGTTTGTGTAGTTTTCAAGTAGCTCCTCCAGTTATCCCTGTGGACCTTGATTAAATGAAGGTGGCCTGGAGATCCAGGTCTCCCTATGATTGGCAGGAGTGGGATCAGGGAAGAGGGAGAAGATCCTTCCTTACCCTAAGATGTCCTGCCTAGAGTTTCAAATGCCTGAACCCGAGGAACAGAGCCGACCCCGCAAACCCACCTTGCAGCCCGTTTTACAGCTGAAGGCCCGGAGACGCCTGGACAAGGTCAGGCCCCCACCAATAAAACCCCCACCAATAACCCCAAGCTTAGAGACAGGCCTGAAACTTTCTGACAAGTCACAGTCGTGGACTCACCAAATGCTGTGTGTCCACACATGACAGGCCCCAAGGAGTGACGCTGGCCTGTCCTTAGGAAAGTAGTAGAGGATTTGAGCAAACGGCAGGGTTGGGCTGCAGGGCGAGAGGGCAGTGAAGAGAAACACATGGCAAAGGCTGACATGAGACTGTCAGCCTACTGAACCCCACCTTCCCTTCCTAGGATGCATTGGCCCCTGGCTCCTTTGCTGCTTTTCCTAATGGCTGGACTGGAAAACAGAAGTCCCCTGATGGTGTACACCGGGTCCGTGTGGATTTTAAGGTAGTTTTGCTGGGGAAGATCTGTAAGCAATGGTGGGAGGAAACTTGTAGATAGTGTGCGAGAAACCAGGGCTCTACCAATGGTCATATCCTGTCTTCCTGATGGTGTCCTTTTCTCTCAGGAGGATTGTGACCTGGAGAACGTGTGGCTGATGGGCGGCCTGAGCGTGCTTACCTCCGTGCCAGGGGGCCCTCCAATGGTGTGCTTGCTGTGTGCCAGCAAAGGCCTGCATGAGGTGTTGTTTCTGACATTTTACACAGACTCCTGGTTTCCATTGGCCCTTACTGCCTTATTTATTTATTTATTTATTTATTTATTTATTATAATTCTTGCAATGTCTCATTCTCTTGTCTCCTGGCCTCACCATGTGCCCATTGTTCACTGTTCCCAGTTGGTGTTCTGCCAAGTGTGCTGTGACCCTTTCCACCCTTTCTGCTTGGAGGAAGCAGAGCGACCCCTGCCCCAACATCACGACACCTGGTGCTGCCGCCGCTGCAAGTTCTGCCATGTCTGTGGGCGCAAAGGCCGGGGATCCAAGGTTGGGGCCCCGGGGGTTTGGGGTGTGAATTTTTAGGGGTGTCCCTCTGCCAGTAGGTTCTGATACTATTGCTGTCTCTCCAAATCCAATAGCACCTTCTAGAGTGTGAGCGCTGCCGCCATGCTTACCACCCTGCCTGCCTGGGGCCCAGCTACCCAACCCGGGCCACCCGTAAACGACGCCACTGGGTGAGAGATGAGATCCTTGTTTCACTCTTCTTTCTCCTTGATGCCTCTATCCCAACTCTACCCGATTATGCCCCAGAGCTTCTCATGAGAGAAGAGGCCACAGCTCTTGTGAGAAGGGGATAGTTGGTGTTCTTTGGGTTTGATAATGGAACTTTGCCTCTACAAAAACTCCACTCAAGCGTCAGAGCAATAGTATAGTGGGTAGGATGCTTGCCTTGCATGCAACTGACCCTGGTTCAGTTCCTGGCATTCTCTCTTTTTCCCCAAGCCCACCAGAAGTGATCTCAGTGCAGAGCCAGGGCTAAGCCCAAAGTATTGCCAGGTGTGACCCGCCCCCCCCCCAAAAAAAAAAAAACATTTTCACTCAGACAGTATTTATATGCAGATTATTTTGAAACCTTTGTTTGTTTGTGTGTTTTGAGTCACATCCGTTAGCACTCAGGGATTCCTCCTGGCTCCTACGCTCAGAAATCACTCCTGCAGGCTCGGGGGACCATATGGGTTGCCGGGATTTGAACCGATGACCTTCTGCATGCATGCTCCATGCTTACCTCCATGCTATCTCTCTGGCCCCTTATTTTGAAACCTTTAAAAGAATCACAATTGGGAGCCAGAGAGATAGCTTAGATGTGGGTCATTTGCCTTGCATGCAGAAGGATGGTGGTTCGAATCCTGGCATCCCATATGGTCCCCAAGCCTGCCAGGAGTGATTTCTGAGCGCAGAGCCAGGAGGAACCCTTGAGCACTACTGGGTGTGACCCAAAAACAAAAAAGAATCATGACTAACAAAATGATTGATAGTGGTGTTTTAAACTGTCCCAGCACCAAACCCACCACCAGTTTTCTTCCCTCCATCAGGGTTCCCGGCTCCCACACACCCAGTGATCCTATCCCCATATATGCAGAACTTGTATGGTCTCAGAATGGTCTCCGAGGCTCTGGTCCATAGTCCTAGGCTCAGGATGTCCATTCTTCCCTCTACTCCCTACTCTTCCTCCACTCAGTATTCCCACTTCAGACCTTTCCTAGTCCTCTCCTCTGGCCCATCTCTTCCTCTCCTTTCCTTCCTCCTCCTAACTCTTCTTGCACACTTTTGTTCTTTTCCATGTCTTTCTGTGTTTCCTGCCTGCCTTCCCCTTCCGTGCCCTTGTGGAGCTCTCCCTTAACACCACCTTGCCCCCCAGATCTGCTCAGCCTGTGTGCGCTGTAAGAGCTGTGGCGCCACTCCGGGCAAGAACTGGGACGTCGAGTGGTCTGGAGATTACAGCCTCTGCCCCAGGTGCACCCAGCTCTTTGAGAAAGGTGGGGACCTGGCAGGGTCCTGGGAGGCAGTGGGCCACACCCCTAGACAGACAGAATAGATGCTCTGAGTGCCTTCCACTGTCTTTCAGCTGCAGAACCTTCTGCCATTCAGGGAACACAGTATAGAACTTCTCTAAGGGTAGTGGGAGTGAAGGGCCGGGGGACCCTGATTTCTTGGCAGACCCTAAGATGCTTCCTAGTATCCACTGAGCAGTTTGCAGACCTGGACTGCCCTTGTCTGGAACCAGGTTCTACTCTTGGTGAGGCATTTGTACTTGGAGCTAGGAAATAGCCCTTTCTCTCAATTAGCTTTCTGGGTTCTGAGGGAGAAGCCCATAATGACTTCTACATACAGGATACTCAGTGGCTGTCCCTGGACTCTTGACGGTGGTCTTGACACCTCTGACCTGCTCTCTCTCCCGCAGGTAACTACTGCCCGATCTGCACCCGCTGCTATGAAGACAACGACTATGAAAGCAAAATGATGCAGTGCGCACAGTGTGACCACTGGGTGCATGCAAAGTGCGAAGGACTCTCAGGTGTGTGCGCAGAGGAGCTGGGGTGCTGCTGGAGGTGTAGATCCTTGGATGTTCATAGGACAAGGGAACTACATGGCCTTGGCATTGAAGGGGCTGCTCAGAGCCCTCACATGCTCCTGTACCCTCATTTCCTTCACCTGGCTTGATAGATGAAGACTACGAAATCCTTTCGGGGCTGCCGGACTCGGTGCTGTACACCTGCGGACCCTGTGCTGGAGACACACACCCCCGCTGGCGAGAGGCCCTGAGCGGGGCCCTGCAGGGGGGCCTACGCCAGGTGCTCCAGGGCCTGCTGAGCTCCAAAGTGGTGGGCCCACTGCTGCTGTGCACTCAGGTTTGGAGGGCTTGAGGAGGCAGGAGGGGAGTTGCGGGGACAGCCCAGTTCTAGCTTTGTTGACTGCCCTGCTTTGCAGTGTGTGCAAGATGGAAAGCAGCTGCATACAGGGCCCTGTGACCTACAAGCTGTGAGTCAGCGCTTTGAGGAAGGCCACTACAAATCTGTGGTGAGCAGGACTGCGGGGACACAGGTGGGTGCCAAGAGAAGAGGCTGGGGCTCCCATCCTGACAAGCCCCCTTACAGCACAGCTTCATGGAGGACGTGGTGGGCATTCTGATGAGGCATTCCGAGGAAGGAGAGACCCCAGAGCGCCGCGCAGGAGGCCAGACTAAGGGACTCCTACTGAAGGTATATTCTCTTTACACACCTGGAGCAGGGCTGAGTGGTGGGGAGGAGATGGTGTACTTGGGGCAGCCAGTCCTCATCTTGTTAACCCACTTCTCAGCTGCTAGAGTCTGCGTTCGGCTGGTTCGACGCCCACGACCCCAAGTACTGGCGACGGAGTGCCCGGTTGCCAAAGTGAGCAAGGCTGGGTAGCAGGCTGGGATCCAGGGTGTGGGCACCTGGGGTTCTAGGGTTCACTGTACCAGGAAGGGTCAAGGAAGATGATTGGGGCCAGGAGGAGGAGTTCCAGAGTAGCAGCGCCTCTGAGCATGCACTTTATTTCTTTATCCAAGGGGATCATGCAGGGCGGCTGTATTGGACTTTGTGCCCTGTTGGGGAACTGTATGGGGGCTAGGGATTCAGAAAGAGGTACCTGCTAGGCACCTTAATCTGCGAGAGAGGGAGAGGAAGAATATTGCAGACCTGGTGTTTGGGAGAAAAAATGACCACACAGAGGCAATAGAGGCTGTCGTTCGTGTTTAAGTTAACCCTGGGCTTGGGCTCTAGTGTAGCCACTCTGGAAATGTCATCTCATCCTGCCTTGTCCACAGCGGTGTCCTTCCCAATGCTGTTTTGCCCCCATCCCTTGACCACGTCTATGCTCAGTGGAGACAGCAGGAACCAGAGACCCCAGAATCTGGACAGCCTCCAGGGGACCCATCAGCAGCGACTGGTAAGTAGTGACAAGTAGCCAGCACCCTTTTCTCAGTAGCCAGGCCCTGGGCTCTGATTCTTAGGCCTCTCTTCCTGCGTGTCTTCCAGCTTCCCAGGGCAAAGATCCTGCCGCTTTCTCGCACCCGGAGGATCCCCGGCAGTGTGCACTCTGCCTCAAGTATGGAGATGCGGACTCGAAGGTGAGGGCTGCAGCAGTAGACCCAAATCCCTCAAGCCCCCTCCTTCCCACCCCTCCTGGAATCTCCCATCTCACCATGACTCCTCTGTCCCTAGGAGGCAGGACGGCTACTGTATATTGGGCAGAATGAATGGACACATGTCAACTGTGCCATTTGGTCAGCTGAGGTGTTTGAGGAGAATGACGGCTCCCTCAAGAATGTGCACGCTGCTGTGGCTCGGGGGAGGCAGATGGTGAGGGCGAGGGCGAGTTCTTGGGGCACATTCCCTGCTCTGCCGGTCCTAGGTTCTTTTTTGCTTGTCCCAAGACCTCGGTGCTTTTTCTTTTTTGTGCCTCTAGTGTGAGGTACGGGGGGACTAATGTTAGATTGATTCTACCCACAGACTCTGTACTGGACACTTCCGTCCAGTGTGGCATTTAGGTCTTCTTGTGTGTCTGAGGTGGTTGAGGTATTATCTGTCTGGGTCAGTGCCTCTAGCTGAGGGATTGCAGATCGCTCAGAATGACGATGACAGAGCTAGCCGCCCAGGACCAGGGCTGAATAAGGTTCAGTGGAATAGTGCAGGTTGCTCCTTAGAGCAGTGTCAGAAAGCTGGAGAAATCTGCTTAGTGTTGCTTTCCCTAACCTGAGGGAATTTTTCTGTGTATTGGGCCTTGGAGGCAGTTGGGTTGGAAGTTGTGCTTAGCAAGTGCCTTGACTTTGCATGTGCTGGTCCATGGCCTCTCCCCTTAGCAGCTGCTTCTGTCCACAGCGCTGTGAACTCTGCCTGAAGCCTGGAGCCACAGTGGGCTGCTGCCTGTCTTCCTGCCTCAGCAACTTTCACTTTATGTGTGCCCGGGCCAGCTACTGCATCTTCCAGGATGACAAGAAAGTTTTCTGCCAGAAACACACGGACTTGCTGGATGGCAAGGTGGGCCTTCACCGTGAGGGAGACAGCACCTTCTCTCTCACTGTGCCCATCCACTCAGGGACCCTCCCCCCCATGGCCCCTTAGGCTTGGTCCCTGCTGCCTCTCAGTGTTTCCTCCTTGTTCTCCCAGTGTCCTTTAGCCAAGCCCCCGACTGTCCAGTCCCTGCCTCCAGAACCTTCCCTCGCATCCCCCTCACCACCCACCAATCCAGCAACCCCATTCGCCACCCACCTCCCAGGAGATCGTGACCCCCGATGGATTTGATGTTCTCCGCCGAGTCTACGTGGACTTTGAGGGCATCAACTTCAAGCGCAAGTTTTTGACGGGGCTCGAGCCTGATGCCATCAATGTGCTCATTGGTAAGCTGTGTGTTCCTTACGCCCATCCTCGAGATGCTTTTAGTTTGGCCTGACCCTATGTGCCTCCTCTGCACCCTAGGTTCCATCCGAATTGACTCTTTGGGTACTCTGTCAGACCTCTCGGACTGCGAGGGACGGCTCTTCCCCATTGGCTACCAGTGAGCTCACCATGGGGCTTTGGGTGGGTGAGGGTCTTCAGAACTGAATCAGTTTCCTCAGGAGGTCCTAACCCTCTGACCTTGTATGTCATCTGCAGGTGTTCTCGTCTGTACTGGAGCACTGTGGATGCTCGGCGGCGCTGCTGGTATCGGTGCCGGATCCTGGAGTATCGGCCGTGGGGGCCCAGGGAAGAGCCAGTCTATCTGGAGGCCGCCGAGGAGAACCAGACAATTGTGCACAGCCCTGCCCCATCCTCAGGTGGAGTGCAGTCCTCAAACTCCCTGAAATCCCTTTGCCTTCTCCACAGTGGTTATCCTCTATCCCCACCTCCCTTTCCCCTAAAGCCCCCCCAGGGTGCTTACTATCTTTCCTCTGATAATTTCTAGGCTTTGCATTACATGCCAGGAGCTGTGCCCTTCATTTCACAGTAGTGAGCGGGGGAAAGCACCATGCTGCCTGCTTATTGTGGGTTGACAACTTCTAGACAGATGTCGAGAGCATTTGCAGCCTCTCGATTTGGGCTCTGTTTGAGTAATGTTCCCGCAGCCAGTCCTCGAGGAATTGTAAATTCTCTGGTACTACAGCTTTGCTGAGTGGTTGCTCCACTGTAGTAACCTGGTAGAACTAGGGTGGAACTCAGTTCCCACCTAACGGCATGCTGTCTAAAGATGCAGCTGAGTCCCAGGTGACCCAGGAAAGGAAGAAATTTGGATTGTTTGTAGGAAGGGATTTGTTCTAAGTGCAGCATTATGTGAAGTGGAAAGGAGCAGAAGGTACATTTCTCCTATGACTAGAAACTGGCAGCAAGAAGCAGAAGTCAGCTTGCATGGGTTGGGTGGGACCAGGGAATGGTGAGCTGCAAGCTCCAGAGTAGGTGCTGCATTTGATGTGGCCAGGATGCGCAGAGCAAGAGAGTGACCGTATTGATTATGCTAAAGAGGGCAATGCCTCCATGCACACGGGTCCTCAGAAGGCAGTTGGCTGCCAAAGGGGAAGGAGGTGGAGGCGTATGGAGCATAAGGGAAGCAGCTCCCAGGGGTTCACAGGAGAGTGAGCGGGAGTGATTGTTGGGAACCAGCCTGGGTGGGCACTGGAAATGGAGCCCAGGTGGAGGCAGCATAGTTGGCGCAAAGGAAAGGTACGCATGTGGTGGGAGACTTTGGCAGGCAGCCCCTTCCATCTCTGATGCAGTTCTGATGCCTCTTTAGCGCCCCCAGATCATGTGGAACCCCCACCAGATACAGACGCCCTTATCTCTGGAGCTCCTGAGCACCACTCACCCATTCCGAACCTGGACCCCCCACTTCGGCCAGATCCAGGCAGTGTCCCTCCTCCAGCGCCCCGCTCCTTCTCGGGGGCTCGAATCAAAGTGCCCAACTACTCACCATCCCGGAGGCCCTTGGGGGGTGTCTCCTTCGGACCCCTGCCTTCCCCTGGTGAGTTTCTGGTGAGTCTGGGCAGGGCAGTACAGGTGGGGCAGAGGCTCTGCTTGACACTGACCTTCTTCTCACAGGAAGTCCATCTTCTCTGACTCACCACATCCCAACCGTGGGAGACCCAGACTTCCCTGCTCCCCCCAGGCGCTCTCGTCGTCCTAGTCCCCTTGCTCCCAGGCTGCCATCATCAAGGCGGGCCTCCTCACCACTCAGAACTTCTCCTCAGCTCAGGGTGCCCCCTCCTACCTCAGTTGTTAGAGCCCTCACACCTACCTCAGGGGAGCTGGCTCCCCCTGGCCCAGTCCCATCTCCACCACCCTCTGAAGACCTGGGCCCAGACTTTGAGGATATGGAGGTGGTGTCAGGGCTGAGTGCTGCTGACCTGGACTTTGCGGCTAGCCTGCTGGGGACTGAGCCTTTCCAGGAAGAGATTGTGGCTGCAGGGGCAGTAGGGAGCAGCCACGGGGGCCCAGGGGACAGCTCAGAAGAGGAGGCCAGCTCCGCCCACCGCTACGTCCACTTCCCTGTGACTGTTGTATCGAGCCCAGCTCTGGCCCCAGGCCCCCTCCCTGGAATGCCCCGCATCGAACAGCTCGACGGAGTAGATGATGGCACGGACAGCGAAGCCGAGGCCATCCAGCAGCCTCGGGGCCAGGGAACACCTCCTTCAGGGCCGGGAGCAGGCCGTGCTGGAGTCATTGGAGCCGCAGGGGACCGGGCCCGACCTCCTGAGGACTTGCCTTCTGAAATTGTGGATTTTGTCTTGAAGAACCTAGGGGGTCCTGGAGAAGGAGGTGCTGGGCCCAGAGAGGAGCCAATCCCCCCAGCTCCTCCCTTGGCCAATGGTAGCCAGGCCCCCCAGGGCTTGTCCCCTAGCCCAGCAGATCCTACCCGGACATTTGCCTGGCTTCCGGGGGCTCCAGGGGTTCGAGTATTGAGCCTGGGCCCTAATCCTGAGCCCCCAAAACCTGCCACATCTAAAATCATCCTTGTTAATAAGCTGGGGCAAGTATTTGTGAAGATGGCAGGGGAAGGCGAGCCTGTCTCCCCCCCAGTGAAGCAGTCCCCTCTGCCCCCTCCCATCCCTCCTACGGCCCCCACTTCCTGGACTCTGCCCCCAGGACCCCTGCTGGGTGTGTTGCCAGTCGTAGGGGTAGGGGTGGTCCGCCCTGCCCCACCCCCTCCACCTCCTCCTCTGACACTGGTATTGAGCAGTGGGCCCCCTAGCCCTCCCCGACAGGCCATTCGCGTCAAGAGAGTGTCTACTTTTTCTGGCCGCTCCCCACCAGCACCGCCTCCAAACAAGACCCCCCGGCTGGAGGAGGATGGGGAGTCCTTGGAAGATAACCTCCAAGATCCAGGGATTAGTGGTAGCAGGTAAATTTTTGTACTGAAGCTGCACAGGTGGGCAGCAGGGTGGGCAGGAAGATTTGCAGCTCAGCCTTCATGTGGCTCCCACCCACCCCAGGTTTAGCCGAGTGCGCATGAAAACACCTACAGTGCGTGGAATTCTAGACCTGGATGAGCCCAGGGAGCCCACTGGGGAGGAGAGCCCAAGGTGAACACCGGTCTCCTTTTCTGGAGAGTCTGGGACTTGGGCTCTTCCCCTTCTGACAGGTCTCTCCTCACAGGCCCCTCCAGGATGGCTCCCCTCTGCTGCCGCTTCCAGAGGCTGGGCCTCCAGTAGTCTGTGATGGCCCGCCAGACCTGCTGCTCGAGTCCCAGTGGCACCACTACTCAGGTAGGGAGCAGCCTCCTCCCTGATAACCCTTTTGGGTGCTGCCCAGTGGAGTAGCACACGACCTCACCACCCTGCGTTCTCAAGTTACAGGCATGTCCTTGGGCCATCCTCATCTCTGGCAAAACTCAGAGCAGACATTGCACTTGCTGTGGGAAGTCCTCTGAAAGTGGTCTATTCGGTGGCCCACAGCATGCCAGGCACACCTCAGAGACTGGCCTGTGCCAGTCCTAGCTAGGTTCAGATGAAACTCTTGAGA
>PVKC010043034.1:0-11842 GCA_004027635.1 Crocidura indochinensis | reverse complement strand
TAAATAGAATTTTAACATGAACTCTAATGTTTTAGGACTTTATATATATATATATATATATATATATATATATATATTTTTTTTTTTTTTTTACTTTGGAGTGTAGACAGGACATGTGTATATAAATACCCTCATTCTTAGGATAATTTTATAGTATGCAACAATGTAATATAGAATGCTCAAAAAATTTTTTTGAGATAAAGAAAATACTCTGGGTGGGTCTGGCATACACAGATGACCCTTTAAAAAAAGGAAAGAGAAACAGAAACGAAACTACGTTGATGACCTAAAAGAAGGAAACTGGGGCTGGAGCAGTGGCACAAGAGGTAAGGTGTCTGCTCTGCCCACATTATCATCTGGCATCTCATATGCTTCCCCAAGCCAGGAGAGATTTCTGAGCATATAGCCAGGAGTAACCCCTGAGCGTCAGCAGGTGTGGCCCAAAAACCAAAAAACAAAAACCAAAAAAGAAGGAAACTGCCATGTTGTGACCTGCCCACTGAAGTTACATGCCAAGGAACTCTATGATTTTTACACATTGAGAACAATTTTTTTTTTTTTTTGGTTTTTGGGTCACACCCGGCAGTGCTCAGGGGTTACTCCTGGCTCCATGCTCAGAAATTGCTCCTGGCAGGCACGGGGGACCATATGGGGCACCGGGATTCGAACCGATGACCTTTTGCATGAAAGGCAAACGCCTTACCTCCAAGCTATCTCCCGGGCCCCACATTGAGAACTATTAAATAGAAAGATAATGATGCCTTCCGTCCTCTGTATCCAATAAAGTGAATGATGTCAACAACAGTGAATTTGAATGAGGAACGAAAAGCCTCTGATCAAATTATACCCCAAACAATATTTTGATTTTATTCTGTTAAGGGTCTGAGGAATTTATAATTATACTTTAAATCCCTTCCCTTCATCTTTTATTCATTACAACTAGATTCCTATACTTAATGGGCTCTTGATTTATAAATTATGAATTAAATTTTTGATTCATAGACATTAAAATGAGAAAATATACTTTGCTTTCTATATATTAGAACTTTCTTCTCGGTATTTCACCATAGGTAGTCAGTATATTTTCTATAGTAATATTTACTGTTATTAATGTAATTTTTACTTTTTTTTTGGTTGGTATTTTACTGATGGTCATTCTCTATCCTCCCTTCACTGTGTTACTTGGTGGGTAAATGATTTTTACTAATAAGTATCCTGGTCATCCTTTACTTTGAGATGCAGAAGCTTCTTAATTCAATGTTGTCTCTGTGATATTTGCTTCCACTTTATTGGTCACTCTTTGAAGATACACTTATATTTAATGTAATGGAATGTTTTGCCTATGTTTTTCTTTAAGTGCTTATGGAGCCATGTTTGATATTAAGGTCTTTAATATATTTTGATTTGATATTTGTTTGTAGTATAAGAAAGATTTCTGAGTTCATTGTTTTCCATATAACCTTGTGAACATTTTCCCATATAACCATATAATTGTTTTCCCCAACACCACTTGTTAAAAAAGCTTTCTTTCCTCCACTTCATATTCTTTGCTTCTGTGTTGAATATTAGCTAATTGTATACCGAAGGCTCTGTCTCAAGTTATTCAGTTGTGCTATATTGATCTGAGACCTGTCTTTATTTGAGTACCATGCTGTTTTTATCACTGTTGCTTTGTAGTACAATTTGAAGTTGAGGAATGTGACGACTCCTGTCTTCTTTATTCAAGGGTTGCTTTAACTATTAGGAAAGTCTGTTATTTCAAAATATCAAGAGTGTTTGATCATTTAATTGGGAAAATGTCACCAGTATTTTTATAGATATTCCACTGCATCTGTATAATGCTTTGGGGAATACTGAACTTTTGATGCTATTAATCTTTCCAATGATTAGAGGATGTGTCCACTTTGTTCTATCTGCTTTTATTTCTTTTATTTCTTTATTTATTTTTAATTTTTATTGTGACCAAAGTGCATTACAAATCTTTCACTGCATCATTTATGGTACATAGTGACACTGCATGAGGGGCATTCTCACCACCAGTGCTGTCCTCCCTCTGCCCCTGTTCCCAATATGCATCCCATATGTACCTCCTTTACCCCCCAGAATGCTAGTGCAGCTGGTCTCCACTTTACAGTTTGTTGTACATTGAGCATCTATTACAACATCACTGGAGATAAAAAGGATAAGAAAAAAGACAGAAAAAAATTTGGTGACAACTACCAAAAAAAGAAAGAAGAGAGAAAAAAAGAAAAGAAAAATTGAAGAAAAAAGAAATAAAGGACCCGGCAAATAAAAATAAATCTCTAAAATGCAACCACAAGAGTGTAAAAGAAAGAGAAAAGTGGAATAAAAAAGAGAAAGAAAATAAAGTCAAAAGCTAACAAATCAAAACAAAACAAGAAAAAGAATGGGTGCTGGTGTGGTAGGGTTTGCTTTCTCCACACTTTTTTTTTTTTCCATAGGCACAGTAAACATTGGGAAGTAAGGAAATTCCCATGGCCTAAGAGATTTTATTTCTTGAAGTGGTGTTTTGCAGTTTTCTTTGTTTAAGTCTTTCACCTCTTTTGTGAAGCTGATTCCTAGGCACAATTGATTTTCTGAGGTACATTTGTGAATGACTTATTTTTTAAAAATATTTCTATTTAATATTTTCATTTAGGAAAGTTATGGACTTTTCCATATTATTTATTCAGCCTGCCACTTTACAACGCCAATCTGTTGATGTTAAGACGATTTTTTTGGTAGAATTATTAGAATTTCCTAAATATGCTCTGTACCTACAAGTAGTGAGAGTTTGTTTTCTTCCTTTGCTATGTGGACATCCTTAGTATATTTTTCTGGCCGAATAGAAATTCTTCCAGGAGAAATGAAGTCATGAAATTTTCCTATACATGGATGTACATGGAATCTATTACGCTGAGTGAAATAAGTCAGAGAGAGAAAGAGCAGAATGGTCTCACTCATCTATGGGTTTTAAGAAAAATGAAAGATATTCTTGCAATAATAATTTTCAGACACAAAGGAGAGGAGGGCTGGAAGTTACAGCTCACTTCATGAAGCTACCACAAACAGGGATGAGTTTAGTAAGAGAAATAACTACATTGTGAACTAATCTAACAATGAGAATGTATGAGGGAAATAGAAAGTCTGTCTAGAGTACAGGCTGGGGTTGGGTGGGGAGGAGGGAGATTTGGGACATTGGTAATGGGAATGTTCCACTGGTGATGGGTGGCGTTCTTTACATGACTGAAACCCCATCACAATCATGTCTGTAATCAAGGTGTTTAAATAAAAAATATATATGTAAAGAAATTATTCCAGTACTATATTGAATAGAAGTGGCTAAACTAAGCAAAATTTTCTTGTACCTGATCTTAGAGGGAAGGTTTTGAGTTTCCCTCATATTAAGTATAATGTTTACTATATATATTTCTTTAATTTCCTAGAAGAGTCTGAAAAGATTGACAGTAAGACTCCTTTAAAGGTTTTAAAAAACTAGAGTGTGGGGCTGGAGAGATAGCATGGAGGTAAGGCGTTTGTCTTGTATGCAGAAGGCCAGTGGTTTGAATCCTGACATTCCATATGGTCCCCCGAGCCTACCAGGAGCTATGTCTGAGCATAGACCCAGGAGTAACCCCTGATCACTGCTGGGTGTGACCCCAAAACCAAAACCAAAACAAAACAAAACACAAAAAACTAGATTGTGAATCCTTTGGTACTGGAGTTTTGTCTGTGAAGAGACTTTTTTTTTTGGATTTATTTATTTATTTTTTATTTTAACACCTTGATTACATACATAATTGTGTTTGGGTTTCAGTCATGTAAAGAGCACCACCCATCACCAGTGCAATGTTCCCATCTCCATTGTCCCAAATCTCCCTCCTCCCACCCACCCCCCTCCTGTACTCTGGACAGGCTCTCCATTTCCCTCATACATTCTCATTATTAGGACAGTTCAAAATGTAGTTATTTCTCTAACTAAACTCATCACTCTTTGTGGTGAGCTTCATGAGGTGAGCTGGAACTTCCAGCTCTTTTCTCTTTTGTGTCTGAAAATTATTATTATTGCAAGAATGTCTTTCATTTTTCTTTAAACCCATAGATGAGTGATACCATTCTGGGTTTTTTTCTCTCTCTCTCTGCCTTATTTCACTCAGCATGATAGATTCCATGTGCATCCATGTGTAGGAAAATTTCATGACTTCATCTCTTCTGACAGCTGCATAATATTCCATTGTGTATATGTACCACAGTTTCTTTAGCCATTCGTCTGTTGAAGGGCATATAGATTGTTTCAGGAGAGACTTTTGATGGTCATAATTATTTCTTAGAGAATGTTAGGTTTATCATTGTTTCAAATCTTCTTGGTTCAATATTGGTTAAGTTATAGTAGTCCAAAGATTTAGACATTTCTTCTAGTTTTCTAGTTTCATGGCATAAAGATTCTCGATGTTATCACATGATCCTTTGTTTTTCTATTGTATCTGCTGTGACATCTTTTTCATTTCTTATTTGCTTATTAGGGTTCTCACTCTCTGTGAGTCCTATCAAAATTGTTTAGTTTTTCAAAAAAACATGTTTTTGATTTCATTTATTTTTTTGGATTTTTTCTCAAGTTCATTAATTACTACTGTAACATTTTTTATTTACAATATTTGCTTCCTCTTGCCTCCTTTAGGTTCCTTTGGGGGCATTTTTCCAGTTTCACAAGTGATGAGGTCAAATTTTTAATATTGAATGCTTGCACAGCTATAAACTTTTCTCTTAACCCTACATTTGTTGTAGCTCACAAGTTCTGGTAGGTCATATTCTCATTCCAGTTTGTTTCAAGAAATCTTTTACTCCATCTTTTATTTATTCTCTGACCCACTGATCTGATCGTTCAGTAATTATTTAATTTCCTGGTGTTTAAGTTGTTCATTTATGTCTGTAAGTCTATGTTCTCTGCATAATAGTCTGAAAAGATAGTTGGTATGAGTCCTATCCTCTTAACTTTGTAGAGGTACATTTAATGTTCTGATATGTGGTCTATCTTGGGAAATGTCCTAAATGAACTGAAGAACAAAGTGATTATGCTTTTACTTGTATATATATTTAACTATCAAGAGGTGACAAAATGGAATTGAGATCTCCAAATACTGTTGTTTGTGCACTCATGTTCAGTTGTGTGGGTGCTTTCTGATGTACACTGATTATTAATAAATGACCCTTGCTGTTTCATAAATTTTTCAACCTGAATTCTATGTCATCTTATAAAACATGGTTATCTTGGCTTTTTGAGGGAGCTGCTTGATAGAAAAGTTATTTTCAACCTTTGACTTTGAGTATGTGTTTGCTCTCTGACAATATTCTTTTGCAAGCAGAAGAATGTTGGTTCAGTTTTCTAATCCTTTCTGCCACTCTGTGTCTCTTACCTGGTGCATTTAACCCATCGACATTAAGAGAGATTATCGTCATATTGTTCTGTGTCTATAAGGGGTATCCTTGCTTGTAGGATTAATA
This sequence comes from Crocidura indochinensis, assembly GCA_004027635.1. NCBI lineage: Eukaryota > Metazoa > Chordata > Mammalia > Eulipotyphla > Soricidae > Crocidura > Crocidura indochinensis. Next base: position 6,340 of record PVKC010043034.1, on the reverse strand, counting down.
TTGTCTTAAAAATAACCCCACTTTGAGTCTTTGAATTTTTATGAGTTGCCATTTACCCCTGATACTGTATATAATTTATTCAAATCCTAATGAGAGTCTTATTGGGTAAAGTATTTTTGACGAAGTGTTTATTTTATTGAATATTTTCTACAATATCCCCACTACTGTTTGTAGGTTTATTTTGTGAATATGCTGTAAACAGAAGGATCAACTTGTATTTAATTATCTTCTTTGAAGCTTCTGCATTCTGTATTCTATCTCCATAAATTTTATCTTTCTGATTAGAATATGTCTCAAAGTGTTTTTTTAAGTGGGGGCATACCCGGTGATGCTCAGGTGTTTACTCCTGGCTATGCACTCAGAAATTGCTACTGGCTTGAAGAACCGCATGAGATGTCGGGGGATCAAACTGTGGTCTGTTCTATGTCAGCGCATGCAATGCAAATGTCCTACCACTGACAACACCTCTCCAGCACTCAAAGTGTTTTTATTTGGATATTAGTATGCACTCTTTGGACACCCTTGATCTGGCTGCCTGTGTTCTCCAGTTGAGCATAAATGTTCTTTTTAATTTTTTGCTTTTATTGATATGTTGTTATGCTGATTGACTTGCACTAGTTAAACCATCCTTGCATCCTTTGTATGAATCCTACTTGGTCATTGTGTGTGACCTTCTTATATTGTTGGGCTGTCTTTGCTAGTATTTTGTTGAGGATCTTTGCATCTGTGTTCATCAAGAATATTGACTTGTAATTCTCCTTTTTTAGATGGTGTCAGTTTTTTTGGTATCAGGGTAATGTTAGCTTCATAAAAACTATTTGTCAGTGTTTCTCCAATTTCTGGAAGAACCAGAAAAGGATTGGCAGTAGGTCCTTCTTAAAGGTGTGACATAATTCACTAGTGAATCCAGCCTGGGCTTTTATTTTTGAGAAGCCTTTTACTTACCTTTTTCATTTCCTCAATAGTGATAGGTCTATTCAGGTATTTCATAGTATCTTGGCTCAGCCATTGGAAATAATAGAAGTCCAAGAATGTATCCATTTCTTTTTTACTCCCATTTTGTGATATAAAGATTCTCAAAGAAATCGCCAACTATCCTTTGGATTACTATAGTGTCTGTCGTGACATATCTTCTTTCATTTATTTATTTTATTAGAGTTCTTTCTCTTTTATTGTAATGGTTTATTTACCTTTATTTATTTATCTTGCTAATGGTTTATTTACTTAGTTTTACTAAGAACCAACTTATACATTCTCTGATCTTTGGGATTGTTTTTTGGCTTTCTTGTTCATTAATTTCTGCTATGATTTTATTTCCTTCTGCCTATTTTGACTTATTTTGGTGGTCATATTTAATTTTTTTATTCTTTGCAGTTATTTTAGAGGTCATTCTTCCTGAAGAATGCTTATACTGTTATACATTTTTTCTTGATACTGATTTATGCTATGTCACACAAATTTTTATAATTTGTTGTCTCATTCTCATTTTTTCCATGAAACTTTTGATTTCTTCTCTAATCTGCTAGTTGTTTAGTAGTGAGCTCCTTAGTTACTCGTTGTTAAAGTTATTTTTCCATTTCTGTTTGTTTTCAGTTTCTGTTTTCAATGCATTATTGTCTGGTAAAAATAGCCAATACAATCTCTATTCTTGTTTTATGGGGGAATGTTTTGTGGCACAGCATGTGTTCTGTATTTGAGACTGTTCTATGTGCATTGGTTAAGACTGTGTATTTGGCTTTTTGGGGAATAAAATTATATATATTGCATTTGTAATATATACACATATACTAAGTTACTCTCTTCCATTCTTCCTTCAAAGATTGTATATGCCCAATGAGTTTTAGACTGCATGATCTATGCTGAGGTGACAGTGATGTTGGAGTCTCCAATTAGTACTCTGTTGCTACTGATACCTTTCTTTAAGTTAAATAACAATTGTTTTAAGTATTGTGTTTGCCCTTCATTGGGTACATATGTTTAGGAATGTGATTTATTCCTTAGGTGCATATTACTTGATTATTAATAAATAACACTGTCTCATAAACTTTTTAAGCCTGAAGTCTTTGTCATTTCATATTAGCATGGTCACTCTTGCCTTTTTAAGGAGTTGTTTGCTTAAAGGATTATCTTCCAACCTTTGACTTTGAATATGTGCTTACACTGATTATTCAAGTATGCTTCTTGTAGGCATTTGATTTTCTCATCAGTTTTCCACCTCTCTATTTCTTAATTGGTGCAGTTAATCTATTGACATTGAGAGAGATTATTGTCAGAGAGTTTTGCGCCATTTTATTTGTAGATATTTGGTGGCTATTTTTAGGTTTGTTTTGTCTTAAAATAATCCATTCAGTACTTCTTTTAAAGTTGGTTTTTAGTCTTAAAGGTTCTGAACTGTTTATCCATGAAGCTGTGTATTATTCTTTCAAACCTGAGTGAGAATGTAGTTGGATGGATTATTTTTAGTGATGTGTTTATTTAGTTGAGTGTTCTTTTCTTTCCCACTGTATCCCACAACTGTCTTTGGGCATGAAGGATTGTTTGACATAAATATGCTGTAAATTTTAAGGATGCTCCTTTGTATGCATGTAATTTCTTTTTTGATGGTACTGCTTTAAGTATTCTACCTCTACAATTGTACCTCCACAATTGTACCTTGGATGCGCCCTTGGTTATTTTTATTTGAGTTTCATTTAGCTGGTACTTTTGAGTGTCCAAACTGTGGGTTTATATACTCTTCAGCTCAGGTAACTTCTCACTAATAATAAGTTTCTTTTCATGTATTTTATTCCTTTCTGATCTCTCTGTATCTCTGTGTCTCTTAGATCTCTGTGTCCCAATATTTTTGTTGTTTATATAGAATTTACTATAAAGTTCTAATGTCATCTATTCATTTATTTTGTGGATACTTTTTTTTTACCATTTTCTGTTCATTACTTTTCTGTTAATACTTTTCTCCATTTCCTGATGTTGTCTGGAGATGTTATATAGCTCATCTTTCTGTCCTCAGTATTTGTTACTTTGCTGGTAAATTTTCCTAGTGAGTTTTTCATTTCATCTACCAGATTTTCAGTTCTGTAACTTCTGTTTGTAGTTTTCTACTTTCTACTCTCACATCTTCTTATATTTTATTGATTGTTCAGTGAAGTTATACAGCTGGTTATTACTGATTGAGTATTCAAAGCTATCATATTTGTTCACCAAGCATGTTGAACTTCTGGATTGCTTTCCCTTTGTGATTTTTGCAGTCTGGAAGCGATTCTTGTGTGCTGTTTGGCTAGCTGACTATGCTTACAGTGAGATAGGCAGAAGTAAAGAAATTAGTTGCATTAATTGTCCCAAGCTTTGTGGGTGGTGCTGACTTGAGGGAATGAACTTGTGATCCTGAGTAACAAACAGAGTCCTGATGATTGAAAGTCTACCTGCTGAAGTGCCTCATTTTCTTGGGACTGGGACTGAGTGAACTGCTACAATTCTTATTATATAATCCTAGCAGCAAAGAATATCTAAATATGAAATATATCATGGATATTAATCATATTTAAAGTATGCTTTTTAAGTGTATCTAAATGAATATTAAATTCATTTACATTTATAAAAGTCTAATAACATTTGCATGTGCATCTAAAATGAATTAATAGTCATTTATTTATGCAGAAGACTAAAGATAAAAATGCCTGGATAATAGGAATATATCACTATGTATATTTTATTCATACAAATATTGACATTTGTTTTATGTACAAAATAATATGGCATAATATAATATATTTGTAACTTATATAAGTAGGTTATAGTATAGTTGTACATATTTATATAATTTTCATAATGAAAATATATAAATTTTTAAAGGTAAGTTTATTGAACATGATATGAGGTTTCTAAGATCTAAATGAGTAAACCTCATAACCCAATATTACTCTTCACTGCACAAAGATACTATTTTTTCCATAGTCTATTTCCATCTCGTATGAATTGGTAGTTTATGATCTCGAGTTTTTTCCCAAGTAACTGATTAGTTTTCTCAGAAAACTCTCTGACCTTGTTAAATTTGATGTTTGAAGTTGCAGAAAGAGTTTGTGGCTTAGGCAGACTTCTCTCTAATCCTCCTAGACCATGAGACAGAATTCAGATTAGATTCAGGGAAAGCTCTGGGGCATGTGCAAAAAAGAACTCTTATTGAATTTGAAATATAAAAATTGATTTTCCCAGACATTTGTGTTGAAAGCAGGCTGAAGAGAAACAGCAGAGTGTGTTTAAGTATAAAATTGTTCATAGATATGTACATGTTTTTTCAAGAAGAAAAGGTTTAAATAATTTTTACAGTTATCTTTAACCATAATTTCATAAACTTGTTATTCTTAGTTTTCTAGATTATTATATAGTTTCTATCTTTGGTAGACAAATATAAAACCTTTCTTTAGTTTCTAATCTTGGTAGACAAATATAAAACCTTTCTTTATTTTATTTTATTAATATTACATTATGTTATTACATATTACAATATTACATTATGTTACTAATTATCTTATACAAATTCAATATATTTAACAATTGTCTCATTCAGAAAAAGAAATCCTTTAAAATTAAATTCAATATGCAACTTATTAAGAGACATATACCTTTAAAAATTTGATACTGTGTCTATTAAAACATGTGGCTTGTCAGTTTTTATATTATTGAAATAACAGAGCTAATAATTAAAATAATAAAATAATAATAGATAATACAACTTATGCTTCCATATGTGTCTGTTTTAACTGTACAGTGATATACTAAAGTAAGTAAATATTTTTCCCTCTAGTAAAATAGATATTTTGATAGAATTAATTTAAGACCTTAAACTTCTTTACATTCATAGATTTACATATTTTTTCAGTGCACTCAGATTTGTACATATAGTGTCTCTATTAATAACATATTCTTATAATGGATTAACTGGAGTAAAGGGCATAATAGCGCATATCAAAAAAATGAAATTTGGAAGCATATTGACAGGTCATCTAATTAACAAATTATTTGACATGGTACATGACATGGTTTCTTAGCCCTATTTGCAAAATAATTATGGAAAATGAGATTCTGATGAAGCAACATAGAATGTTGTTGAACATAGAAATGTTCAAGTATGTTAAGTCTTTTCCAGGAATGACTAAATGACACACCATGTCATACTATGGTACCATAACATACCAAGTTATACCATTATTATAAAATTTTGTCTTTTTTTTTACTTTTGTTTTTTTTTGTTATGTTTTCCTTCCTTCCTTCCTTCTTCCTTCCTTCCTTTCTTTTTCTTTCTTCCTTTGTCTTCTCAGAGAAGAATCACGCAACTTGAATCATTTTGTTCTGACTCATGAATTGAGGGGGGAAATAAAAACGGATGGTACTAGAGCCAAACAAACAACCATATGAACATTGAGTAGAAATAAAAAATGATCAGACTTAAACACCAAACCCAAAGTCAGCAACAACAGAATCAATACCCTTTCTACAATAAGCTATATATAGAGAGAAACAGTTAAACTAGCATTTGGGGCCAAAGGAGGGATATGGGAGACATGATGGGAAAAGGGGTGGAGGGAACACAACTCTGGTGGTGGGAATGGCCGTGATCAGTTGTCACTATGTACCTCAAATTTTACAGTGAAAGACTTTTTATTCACGTTTGGTTACAAGAAAAGAATTAAAAAAAAAATTAGCTTATCTGTGGGGCAGGCACAATAGCGCAACAGTAGGACGTTTGTCTTGCTCACAGTTGACCCAGGACAGACTAGGTTCTATCCCTAGTGTTCCATATGGTCCTTCAAGCAAGGAGTGATTTCTGAGTGCATAGCCAGAAGTAACCCCTGAGCATCACCATGAGCGACCCAAACACAAAACAAAACAAGTTTATCTGTTCAAATATTCATGTTGAGAAGATTTAAACATTTTAAAAATTGTTGGATAAATACCAGAATATGCTCCAAAAATTATTTCACATTTACTTTTAATTGAGATATTCTTAGTTAAGAGTAATATTGGTGATTTTAAAATATCATATTATCACTCCCCACACTTCACAAAATATTCCAATATCTCTACACTATTGTTCATAGGATCAATCCTATTTAATCCCTTTACCCTGTGGTTATTGTTTCTTTGTCATCAGAGTTGTTAGTTAATTTTTACTGGACAATTAGGCAATCTAGTTCTTTACTTTGTTTCTTTACACTCCACCTTTGAGTGAAATAATCAGAATTTGTATTTTGACTATTTCATGTAATATACTTTCATATTTTTCATGGAAAATGCAATATTTTAATCTTATGAGTATTGTTTACTTGTACATATACACAAATAT
>PVKC010043033.1:0-11860 GCA_004027635.1 Crocidura indochinensis | reverse complement strand
CCCCCGACAGTGTGTTCTTAATTAGCAAATCTTTCATGTCTGAGGTCTAAAAACAAAAATCCTATGTGCTAAGGGATATAACAACTGCAAGAATTTATAAAATGATACTGATTTCTCCCAAATGTTCTTGGGTAGTTTACTTTTCCTTTGCTTTCCTTTTGATGTATTGTAACGGAATTTGTTCAGTGGTGAATTGTGTTACAGGTGTAATGTGTGATCTCTTTATATAAAATTGTGTTGGGCTGGGAGGTGACTCAAGGGGCTGGAGTGCATGTTCTGTAGGGAGGAGTCTCAATTTCAACTCCCGACACATGATTCTTGAGCACAGCTTTATCTACCCCCAAACAAAGAAAACTGTAAATAAAAGAGTGTCCTAACAAGGACCCATTTCTAGGCTATGATCTCTGACTGCTTTTGGCCAGAGCTGAAGGGCTGGAGGACCCAAACTGGCCTTTCCTGCTGTGTAATCTCTAGAAACCTGCACTGCCTCTGTACTACGATGCTTCCTAGGACTTTGTGAAAAAGAATTTCTAAAAGTGATTTTGATTTTATTTCTTGCAAAGTTGGAAGACTGCTTTATTCTAAGCCAGAGTTTCCATTTAAGGAGTAATTTGAACCTATTTGGGTTTATTAACATACCACAACTTCTCCTCTTCCTCTGTTGTTTTTTTTTTTTTTTTTCAGTTTTGCTAAAAGTAATGGAATGAGTCTTTAATAGAAAAGCATAAAGCGGTAACAGCGATAAAGTGATCCATTCCTTACCTACTAGCTTTTCAAATCAAGACAAGCATCCCAGCATGTCTGGAATGAATACAAGCTACCTTTTCAGACTTGACATATTTTAGGGTTATCTTGTGAGAAGGGGGTTTAGTCAGAGGCATTGGGATTGGGGGGAGACTGACAGGCTTCCAAGGTTCTTGGTGTTCCCTCAGGAATGAGTTTATTCTATGTCAGTTGCTGGATGTTGATTTTTGCTTCAGGCAGCAGAACAGTGAGTGAATCAGATTCACCCACTACCCAGCCCGCTTCCCCTGTGAATCACACCAGTGTCATTAGGGGAGAGTAGGTGTGAAGGTGTGCTTCAGTTCCCAACACCCTCAGGCCCTAGAGCAGCAGTCTCATCCGGTGAAATATATGTGCTTCTTGGTCTGACACAGGTCACCTATTCTCTGGAGAAGCATGTGCTGGAGAGGAAACACAGGGGAGTAGCCTTGGTCACTGGAGAATGTGGGAGCCCGAGGGAAACACTCTAGTGGGCCTGTGACAGGTCTAGTGACAGGTTTTTGCAGAAGGAAAGAATGGAAAGATTCTAAATCAGCCCCAATATCTAGGTACCATTCACTTGCTACTTGGTCAATGGAACCTACATTCAGTGCTCCCCTAGTTTTGGAGGGATTGCATGTTGCTAGTGGTAAGGGTTGAGTATGAGATGCTAGGATTGAACTTAACACCTGCAGAAACCCAGAAGAACATAGGGAGGAATTTGGAGCAGGACATCTGGAGGTAGCCTTGGGGTAATGCGGCCCTGCAGTGATACTGCAGACCTGAGCGCCCAGCTTGATCTGTTTCTCTTGTACTTGCTGGGCCTTGGCTTGAAACAGTTTTTCCTCCTCCCTTTCCATTTGACTGTGTCAGCCCTCAGGAGTCCCTCTGGAACTTTGTTTGCAGCTCTGTGGAGGTGGGATTGACACTATAATGGACTGTAGAATCGATGGGTTTGCATCTGTGTCCCTGACAACCCTGCAGGAGCATGTCTCATACCCTCCAATCCTGTCCCTTACCTTCTGAGCCCTTGTATAACCACTTTTTTCCTGACTGTTTATACTGGAGTCTTTCAGCTTGGCTTTTGCAGTACTTATGTGGCTGGGTATTTGTACTGGTTTTTGATTTAGCTGAATGGATTCTAAATGAGGAAAGTGTGTCTTCTTCAGATGTCAGATGCGATGAAAGTTCTGTGATTCTCCTTCAGCCCCTTCTCATGTTATACATCCGTGTTGAGTCCACTCATGTTAGTCACCAGATCTTCTTTTGCCTGTCTTTTTTTCTTTCCCTTCAGCTCAGTGTGTAGCTGATCTCCTGTGGCTGCTGTAATTCCTACAAGCTCAGTAGCTTACATAGTGCAAATGAGTTTCACTCTTAGGTGCCCACAAACTGAAGACGATTCTGTGGTTAGAACTGGATGCAAACAAAAATGTCATGCTCTGGAACACAGTGTGCCCTTCCTCTCCCCAACCCCCATCTGCTCCTCTTAGGGAATGATGTTGTTTCAGGTCAACCTAGTATGGCATCTTTAGACAATGGAGAGGGACCCTAGGGTTTCAGGCCTCTATTGCTTTATGTGTGTCACATCTCATGTTTCTAATCAGCATAGTTATTTTGGTTTATATTATATCAGATTTGTGTTTAAAGAAATATTAAAAAAATTAGGTGAATTTATGGACAAAATCTTTATCTACAAAAATGCTTTTAGGTGTAGCATGGTCTTGACATCTTAAAATTTCACTTACATTCAGTCTACTATTATTTGATTGATTTCTTCCTGCCTTAATGTTTTATGATTAATGCCTGCTTGCATTTGCATAGTCAGTTTTACTGCCTAATCAAGCTAAGTTTATTATTTCACTGAACAAAAAGTCTTTAATTTTGTTTTTGCATAATCAGATATCTAGATGCTGCTACTGAGACTTATCTGTAAAGAGAAAAAAAATAATAATAATAAAGGAACTGTGTGGGACTGTCAGTGCTTCTTTGGGGCAGGAAATCCCAAACCTAAAGTGCCCATGGTGCAGGTATTTTAGAAACTAGCAAATACGCATCATCCTCTGTCTCTGTTCTTAGCTTGATATTTGAACAAGTTTAACTTCATCCTAATTTGTCATAATTTTCCTGGTTTCTCTGCCCTCAAAGTTGGGCTTATTGAATCTTGGAAGTATGAACAGAATTGGCATGCAAACTGGTCCAAATTCTCGATGCAGTTCATAAAAGTTATGAAAGGGTTTATACATTCGTGAATGTGCTTTAAATTGCCCTTGATCCATGGGCAAATGATAATATTTTTTGTTGAGAGGTCTTGTAGGGAAGAGGCAGGTGCTCATATCATGTCTGGTACATGCCCATCTTGTAGCATATTGTTAGATCATTTGAGTATGAAAAGTCCCCCACCCCAGACACAGACTGATTGTGGTGGAGCTACAGTCTTCCTTGATGTGTAGACAGCAGTCTCAGTCCTGTCTGTCCCATGTGACCTTTCTCTGCACTGATTCACTGAAAGCATGCTTGAACCCTGTGTTCACAGCTTCCTGCATTTTCTGCAGTCTTCTTCCCTACCTCTCCTTCCTCTGACCACACCCACCTGTACATGGAGTTTATCCCTACATTTAAGTCCTACATTTGAGTGCTGCATTTAAGTCCTAACTGTCCTTTACTAGCCTTTACTACTGAGAGAGCAATTTGTTCTAAGAACGGCATTTCCAAGCCAGAGACTATACAGCTCCTGAAAACCAGGGTATTTCAAGGGAGCCTCTGGAAGAAGACAAGGTCAGAAGGGGCCATAGAAAAGAGGTTGAAAATTGCTAATGTAGAATATACATAGCTTCTTGTGGGGGAGCTGTCCATGGTTTAAGCATTGGCAACTGTCCTCCTCTTAGGGAACTATTGACAACCTAAAACAGAATCACTACACTTATTTTTCATTGTCCTTTTACAGTTGTAAAATAGTAATAGTAACAAAACAAATATCACATTGTATATATGATACAATATAGTATCATACCAAATTATCTTGAAGTAGATTTTATTTTAGTCAAATACTTGGAATTAAGTTCTGCTCTTTGTTTAATTGTTTTTAATGAGTTCTGTTCTTTTGATTGATTTAAGCAATTTTGCCAGTTACTTTGTACTTGGTCCCACATTTGGATGGATTCTTAATAATTAATCTCCAAGGAAGATGATGAATAAATAATAGGTAACAACAACTTTCGGGATTGAAGAAAGAATAATTTCTAACAATCACTTAGTTTTTTTTTTACTATCAAAAATTGCTTGAAGTTTAATTCTTTTGTGTTCATTTTTTCAATTTAAACTGAATGCATACTGTTTGTTTTAAAAATTAAACATCACTCATATTTCTATACAAATATATGTTCTATTGTAAGTTGCCCGGTCATGTTGATTTCATGGGATTTGGGGGAATTCACCCTAATGGGAATATTTAGTGTTGAAAGCTAAAAAATAATAGTATATCCTCTATTTTTTTTTCTTTTTTTTGAAAAAGCTGGACCTGTGATCTGCAGAATGCTGAGTTACCCCCCAACTCGCCGGGCTTTAATTGTGGGGTGTGGTCTGCAAATGTTCCAACAGCTCTCAGGCATTAACACCATCATGTATGTATGTCTTTCTGGCTTTTTACTGAATCAATTGTCAGCAATTATTGTACATGTAAAAATAATAAGTCTCTTGGTGACTTGTAATTATTTAAATGTATAGAATTATCCTTTTGGAAGATACTTTTTGGCTTTTAAAATCCTACCAGTTTGTAACTAACAAAGAAGTGATTGATTGCTTGGTGGAATAATCTTTGACTTTGATCTCAGACTATTTCTCTTCAATACTGGACCTATACAAATGTGTTCTGAGCCAAGATGTGTCCATACAAATGATTTCTTCATGCTGACTATGCAGCAAAAATAAGTGATTGGCTGTGATGTCCAAGTTTGCATTCAGGTAGTCGGTGACATACACAACACAAGCCCACTGACACATAGACACACTTTGAGAATCTGACTTCCTCAGACCTCACTGAGTTGTAATCTCATGGTGCATATTCCTGGTTAGCGTCCTCTACTACATCCTCACCTGGTCTGGCAAGGCCTGGGTGGAGAAGTTTGTGTTCCAGAGGGCCATGGTATGGAGGACTTGTGTCCTCTGTAGGTTGGAGAGCCAAGGTGTGTCCTTATGTCCTCGGTGGAGTGATTTGTGTGGATGACTGTTGACTTACCTACCTAACATTTTGATTTCTGGGGATCTTTTTCCTTTGTTCTGCTCATTACTAGACATTTAAGTTGGACAAGTTTAAAAGTGTAGGAAATGGTTTCTGCACTTTTTCTTTCCCGTGAACAAGATGAGAAGTTGTGTAGTGACTCCTCCTGCTCGTGGGTATTTCACACTTCTTTGTGATGAGTGTGACAGGTGCTGAGAATGATGTGCATGTTTCAGGAAAATGTTCTCTCCAGGTCCTGCTTTTCTCTGTGAGATGAGCGTGCATGGGCATTGTGTAAGATCAGGTCATGTGCATGTTGGTGAGATCAGGGGTGTGAATGTTGATGAAATAGGAATCTGAGTGTTGGTGAGGTCAGGGATGCAGATGTTTGGCGAGGTAAAGGGGGTGTTAATGCTCATGAGATCAGAGGTGTGAGCATTTGATGGAATCGGTGCAGTGAGAGACTCCTTATACCCTGTGCCAAGTCCAAAGTGCTCCTAAGAGAATTTATGGCCGTTACGGCACAGGTGAGAAGTTAGACCCCTGAGTTATTGAACTTCTGGGGCATAAAGTTCAAGCCAATCCTATTTCTTTGACATGAACACCTGTACCAGTTCCCGTGCCGGTGGGAGCATGTAAAATGTTGCATACCGAATGGCCTCTTACTGGCTCTGCCTCTATATGGAGTTCTTCCCCTTGTTCTACGGTCTTCAATGAATCATGAATTTTGTCTCTTCCAGTAAACCATAGGTCTTAATCAGGGGAAATATTAATCATCTTACTTTGTTTTTAAAATATTACTCTGTGAGGGTCCGGGACCTTTCATGCAAAAGGTCATCGGTTCGAGTCCCGGTGCCCCATATGGTCCCCCGTGCCTGCCAGGAGCAATTTCTGAGCATGGAGCCAGGAGTAACTCCTGAGCACTGCCGGGTGTGACCCAAAAAAAAAAAAAATTACTCTGTGAGACTAGATTCTGCATTTATGGATTTTTTTGGTACACATTTCAGTGCTTTATTTCTAGCTTCTTCACCTATAAAGGGGACTCTAAATCCAGGCTCAAAACAAATTTTCTGAAGAAATTGCTTTTGTGGATTCCATCTTTTACCCTGATTTGTCTAAACTTGAAATATGAGACATTTTTAACGTTTCAAAAAGCTTATAGGAAGATCACATGGAAAAATATTGAAAAACAAATAACCTTCCACTTGCATTTATTTTTTTCTTTTCTCTCCCCTTAGCCTTTAAAATTATATTTCAGAGAAGGAAAGGTTTTCTTCTTAGAAAAATGTAATTTTCTCATTTTCTACCATGAAAAAATGACTGTGTGTACACAATACACTTTATATTTGTTTAATAACTCATGTTTGTGTCCTAAAATAAACCTTATCACCTTTTATCTTATCTGTTAAACATCTTTTAGGTTCTTAAAATCACCACATCCTTCAACACATCTTTTACTTTATTAACTTTAAACAAGCAACGAAATAGATTTTTTTCTATTCACAAGACAGAAAATAGCAAATGCATTCTGAGTTTTCGTGATAGATAGTTGGCATTATTGCACTGACCTGTATAGGTCTACAGCTTGTTTCCACAGCTGTCAGAAGAAAGGGAAATAATAGACAAAGATGAAGTTGGAAAATTTCAAATTATCATTGTCATCTATTCTAAACCCTAATCTGAGAACTAGTACCTATCACCGCTGCCACATCAGCTGTTTCTGTCTGAAGTTCTCCTAATTGGGTTTGTTTTCACTGAAGCTGTTCTGACCTCTTGGATCGTGGTGCCTGTTAACTGCAACTCTGGGAAATTCTTATTGATGATTTCTTTATTATTTTTTCACCACATTGGCCTTCATTTCTTCAGGATCCCTGATGATTCTTACATTATTCCTATTCATTTCTTTTCACTGGGAACACTGACAGGCCTATCAGTAGCCTTCATTTAAATTACCTTTTAAGTGAATTAAGTGAGCTTTATGCACATTTGGAGGAACAAATGGACTTTCAAGTAAAAAACGAGGGCTAAAATATGTTTTCTGCATGCAAACATCCTTTGTCTGCAACATGAGCAAACTGCTGCATCTATGCTTACACCCTGTATTTGCATCCCACAGCATTGCTGAGACCATACTGTCATGGCTACAGTCACGTTTCATGCCAGAGTCCTCTTGCTACTAGAACTTCAGAGATAGTCAAAACATCAAAATCCCTGAGCAAGCAAATGCAGATGCTCTCCCTATGTGGGGATTGACTGTGGTCTCTGTGTTTCAGGCAGATCTTTGTAACACAAGTTCTGTGGTTTTAGATTTGAGTTCCTTCTTTCCCAGAGTAGCTGAACCAAGTTGGTCATTCTTTCCAAGTTTGTGGTTGTTCTTCCTGGGCCTGATAGAATTGCAGGATTTTAAATGCTATTAAGTTGCTCAATAGGGAGACAAACAGTCTGATGACATTCATTAATGGCAGTGAGATAATGATGGTGGCTCTGCTCGAACAGACTCATTCATTACTCAAATAGGGTTATTTCTAACTAGGCAAACTGAATATGCTGAAGGATAGAACATGATACCAGAAAACTTGAGTGTGTCAAGTGAACTGAAAATGCAGGTTCCACTAGTTTCAGGTGTAGAAGTCATAGCCACCACCTCCTGGGTCTCCCAGGGGGCCCTTCCAGTGCCTTCAGGCTCTCCCTTCAGGTTCTTTCTACAGCTGCTTATCCAACTACATGTGAGAGATTTAATTCTACACATAACTAAGAGCAGGAATTGACATCAGTGCCCACAAAGAGTTTCTTCAGAATTTTGTTTCGTTTTGGGGGCCATGACCAGCAGTACCCAGAGCTTGCTCCTATCTCTGCTCTCAGGGATCAGTATTGGTAGGGTTTGGGGAACATAGTGGTGCCAGAGATCAAATCTGGGTTGGCTTTGTAGCAAGTGCTCTACTGTCTCCACTGTCTCTACCTTCTCTGCTGTCTCTCTGGCCCTACTTCAGAATCTTTGAACCTGTTGGATTTTACATGAATTATAATGAATTACCCTTTAGGTAATTAAGGGCAATGAATTACCCTTAGAGTTAAAGGCAATTCCCTGTTCCCCATTTCTTGGCAAGCCCTATGACTGGAACCTCGAATCCTGAATGTTATACCACCTGCCCAAGAAACCAACACTCAGCTGTTTTATTTTTATTTATTTATTTATTTTTGGTTTTTGGGCCACACCAGTGATGCTCAGGAGTTACTCCTGGCTATGCGCTCAGAAGTCGCTCCTGGCTTGGGGGACCATATGGGAAACCGGGGGATCGAACTGCGGTCCATCCTAGGCTAGCGCAGGCAAGGCAGGCACCTTACCTCCAGCGCCACCGCCCGGCTCCCATACACTCAGCTGTTTTAAAGGAGAAAGAACAAGCAAAAAAAATTGCATTTCTTCAGAACTAGACTACATCACTAATGACCATGCATAGCTTTTTACAGAAGCCTTAGGGATATCTGTGAATATTACCACATCATCAGCAAATGTGATGTCATTTCTTAATTTCCCATTTGGATTCCTTCTATCTTCTTGTCTAATTTCTCTGGCTAAGACTTCCAACACCTTATTGGGATAGAAATGGTGAGAGCACATATTGTTCAAAGTTGTTTCAGATCTTAGAGGAAAGTCTTCAGAGTTTTTTGTTTCCGTTTATTTGTTTATTTGGGGTTGTTTTTTTTGGGGGGTGGTTTTGGGGTCACACACACAGGGGTTACTCTGCACTCAGAAGTCACTCCTGGCAGGCTCGGGGGACCATATGGGATGCCAGGATTTGAACCACCGTCTGTCTTGATCAGCTGCATGCAAAGCAAACACCCAACCACTGTGCTATCTCTCCAGCCCCTGTTTTTTTGTTTGTTTGTTTGTTTGTTTTTGCTTTTGGGGCCACACCCTGTGATGCTCAGGGGTTACTCCTGGCTCGGGGACCCTATGGGACACCTAGAATCAAACCAAGGTCCATGCTGGATCTGCCACTATGCTATCTGACCCCAAGTCTTCAGTTTTTGACCATAGACCAACCATCATGTGGATGTTTATCTCCACAAATTGGTAGTTTCTTCCTGTCTCCGTTGGTTGATTTCTAGTTTCATACCAATATGACTTGAGATGTTTGATACAATTTTACTTTCCATAAATTTATTGAATGTTTTTTGTTTTCTAATGTATGATTTATTCTTTGGTGCCCATGGCCTCACGTGCAATGCAAGCATCCTACTACTGAGTTACATCCTTAACCCTTGATCTGTTCTTAATAATGTTGTATGAGCAGGTGAATGTGAATTCTGATATTTTGAGATATAATATTTGAAATTATACATTATCTAGTTTTTCATCTAAAGCATTTTTTTGCTTGTTGATTCTCTGGCTAGATGATCTGTCTATGCTGTGTGTGAGTAGGAAAGTTCCCTGCTGTTATATTGTCTTTAGCTAACAGTGTTACCCCACTAAGCTCTGTTAATATTTGCTTAATATAGCTCCGTGGTCTTATGATAGGTGACTATATGTTAATAAGTGGTCGTGTCTTTCTGTGGCATTTATCCTGTTATCAAGTATTACATATTGTTCATCTTAGTTTCTGGAACTTTGTTTTACCTGATATGAGTATAGATGTTTCTGCCATTTTTGCTTTCCATTAGCCAGGTTACTAGTTCGGTAACTTTATGTTAAGTTTCTGTTTGCCTCCACAGTGAGTGAGGCTGTTGTGAGCAGCATGTTCTGTTTGTGATTCATCTGGCCACTTTATTTTTTGCATTGGCAAATTCAGTTCATTTACATTAAAGGTCATGATTGCTGTGTGAGGGTTTGCTGCTGCCACTTTAGCCTTTGCTTTCTGCTTTTAGTTCCTTGTTCCTGTGTGTGTTTGTGTATGTGTGTTTATGTGCTTTTGTTTTGGTGGGCAAGGCCTTTATTTCTTCTTAATATCTGAAAGATAGTTGTGAAGGACAAGACTTTGGATTAGAGATTGCTTGAGTATTCTGAATGAGACATTTTACCAGTAGAATTTCATCTACTGAGAGCCTGCTGGGAGAACTGCCTGTTACCTACTGCTTTACCTGTCCACCTTCAGTGGTCTTTGTTTGGATTCTGAATAGATCTATGACTACATCTTGGTGTGTATTTTGGCATTTGTAGAAATAGATGAGACACAGCCAGAAAGGAGTAAGTACTGCCAGGTGTGGCCCCAAAACAAGTGTGAGCAGGCCATGAAACGTCATAAAAAATTTTATATAAATGTATAGAATTTTGAATAGTTCCTTATGCTCATTTAAATGCTTAATTCCTTTTTATAGTATTTAAAAGGCACATGAAAAGTACTGATGTTTAGTTATTGTGTGTATTCAGCAGGTGTAAGAAATGCATTCCCTGAACTGAGTTACTATGGTTACATTTAAAAAAGGATTGACGTTCACTGGTGAAAGAAAGTCTAAGAAGGTGAAAGACTGAATTAAAAAGCATTCATTCAGCTCATGTGGTTACTGAGGCTTGTTTCAGGTAGGTTTTCTAAAGGCACCTAATAGGGACAGCATATTCCCCACTGTGCATAGTGTAGAAGGGATTTTCAAGAGCTGTTTTCCAAGGGACAACCCCAGGTTTTCTGCAACATTAATTCAGGTAAACAAAATATTATGTTGTCCTTACTGAATGACTGGGTGGCATCAGAGTAAGGTGGGTACCTCTTAACCTGACAAATGATTGGTCTCTTCCCACCTAGCTTTCTGCTGTGAAAAATAACCAGAGACGCCTCATGCTAGATCTGGAAAAGCTATTCTTTCTAGTACGTTAGGGACATTTCGGTAAAAAATAATTTGTCTTAGGTTTTAGAGCATTATTAGTGTAGGTTATTTTGTGAAAATCTTTATATTTAAGGATCCACATTATTAATGTATTCTAGTGAAATATGAACCATGTTGATGCACACTTTTTTATTTTATATTTACTGTTTACCTAGTTAAAGTATTCCAGTACAAGTAAAGCTAAAAGCCTTCCATAAAAACAGAATGACAATAGTTGAAATTCAAATCAGCATGTTTACATATTTATGTTTTTTCCTAAAACATTACTTAAATACCATAGTTTTCAAAGTTGTTCATAATATAACATTGTTTCAGATATTCAATGTTCCAGCACCATTCCCACCACCAATGTAACATTCCCTCCTCTATGTCCCAGTTTCCCACCCACCACTCACCCACCCAAGTGTGCCCCTTAGCAGGCACAAAATAATTTATTTTATATTGTTAACAAAAGGGTAAGTAGAATTATCCAAGAGTAGTTAAGTAAAATAAAATCCGTGGAAATTGTTTTTTATCACACACAAAATTTATATTTAAAGTTGGTATCAGAAAATTTACTGAGCTATTTGTTGTTAATAATGTTGTCATTTATTGAGCTTAGTGGGGTTCAGTATTATTTTCCTACTTAATTTGCTTTATTCCTACAGAGCTATCAATATTGTAGAATTTGGAGGTGCCATATGCTCTAAGAGCTATAGAATTAGAATGACTCTTTGACTTGGCATCTCTTGAGATTAAGTCTTGAAACTGTAAAACTGGGCTGTTAATATGACATAGACTGTGAGGTATGGGTGTGGCTGCTGGGCAGTATAGAAGACTTTAAAAATAAGAGATGGGAGAAGTGAAAGGGTAGTCAGGAAAGGATTAGCATGTCTTGTCCTAGGTCTTAGATTTTCATATGATGGATTTCTACTCATCAGTGTCCTGCTTTCTTGGGTCCTGTGCCCCATACCAAAATGTTTCTTGCACAAACCTTACCTGTTTTTATAAAAAAGAAGGTAGATGTGCTAATTTTGCTATATTATTCCAGTATTTGGGGGGAGTAGAGAAGATGTTGAAGTG
>PVKC010043031.1:0-11861 GCA_004027635.1 Crocidura indochinensis | reverse complement strand
CTTCTTCAAACAAAACCATGTAACTTGATCTATCTAGTCCCGACCCCCAGTTACAGGAGGAAATAAGGGAGCTATCAAAAACACACAGGTGTAAGACCACTGGGTAGCAAGTTAGGCACAGAGGAGACCACGTACTCTTGCAGGCCTGGGGCTGAGGGAGGTAGATATGGGAGGTAGGATGGGAATGTGGGAACGGAGGTATAGGGAGAACAATTCGGTGATGGGAATCCCCCTGATATTAAGTTAACATGTACCTAAAATATTATTGTCAACAAGAGCCTGCTTTACATGCAAAAATTAGGGGTGGTGGGAGGACTACTTTGGTGGTGGGAATTCCCCTGATTCAATATTAATATGTACTTAAAATATTACTGTGGAAGATATGTAATCCACTTCGTTCAAAATAAAAATTATTATTAAAAAAGTATTACTAATATTTAAAACAAACAAATCAGAGAGTGTGAGTTATAGAAGTTGGTGTTTATGCTTCCCAAAAGCAATGTCTCATTTACCAACAGGATAGGTGTGAATCTAAAGGAAAGAGATGCTCTTAGACTCTCTGTTCCTTGGTGTTGAATGCTGCTTTTATACTGATAAAACTGGGTTAATGTTTTCAATAAGTAGAATGAAGTACTGTTACCTCCCCCATATATCCTAATTCTAATATCTGGACCTTGTAAATATGATACTTTACATGAAGGGGGAGTAGTGGATGAGTCTAAATGAGACTAGGGCCCAGATATAATTAAGTTTGCTAAGCAGCTGATTTTAATATAGAAGGTTGAACTCTGATTAATCACAAGGGGCACCTAAGAGAGACAATCAAAGTAACACGATGCTGGAAAACATTTTAAGTTTTCTGTTGCTCGCGTTTAAGAAGGAAGGAGGACATAAACCAAGGAAGTTGAAACAGCCAGATCTGGACAAGCAGTGAAACTAGTTCTCTCTAAAAGTCTTCAGAAGCAACAATGAACTCCTAGCATTTTGATCGCTATCCAGTGAGCTCTGGGCAAGAAGTCTGACCTAGAAACTGTAAGAGAGTAGATTTTTATTGTTTTAGCTGTTAAAGCAGCAACCATTTGTTATGGCCATAAAAGAATGCAATAATTGTGATGTGAGAAAAAAAAGAGTACTGGAAACAAAACAAATAAAACTCTACCTCATGTCTCTAGGGAACCTAAGTGTTGACTCATTTTCTAAATAAACTTAGATC
This sequence comes from Crocidura indochinensis, assembly GCA_004027635.1. NCBI lineage: Eukaryota > Metazoa > Chordata > Mammalia > Eulipotyphla > Soricidae > Crocidura > Crocidura indochinensis. The sequence goes on along the minus strand of PVKC010043031.1, from coordinate 10,648 downwards.
TTGAAATGAAAGAAAAAGACAAGTCAATGAATAATGGCTCATTGTCTGCTGTACTTCAACGAAAGAAAAAAGACAAATCAAGAAGGTTTTCTTCCTTCAAGAATAATGTAACTTTCTTTTTGGCTACATGTATAATTGTCCTTCATTCATAAAAATATTGGTGTCCAACCAACAAATGAAAGTAGAAAGGAACAAGAATCACCTTTGAACTTAAAAACAACTTGTAACATGTCTAGATATGGACCTGACTTTACAAATTTAGCTCTATTGGAGACCCTCTCAAGTGTGAATCATAGTGCTTCTATTCTGAAAACGATATATCAGACAAGGATGGCTAGCATCCCCACATAATAATGATAAGCCACAAGTTTAAAACAGTTGAGTAATTTTCCCACAGACCTTCCTTTCATAGTGTCAAGCTAATCATTTTTGAGTCCATATCTGTTGACTCTTAGGTTCATGTTCCCAAATCCCAAGACCTTGTGCTCATGATTATACTTTTAGGTTGCTTCCAGAGCCTCCAGACTCTTCCCATGTAGTGTTTTTAGCTGTTGATGTCACTACCTTAAACTTTTTCATCTTTCCTCCTAAATTTCTTTCTTTCAAATAATGACCTCCATTTTCCTAATGTCACTGCTTTCAATGCAGTGTTTAGATTATTGAGTTCACGTACCTCTGTGTGGGTTTCTGTGTATTTATTTTGATTTCTAAAAAAACTATGCTGGTTAAAAACATTTCTGCATTTGAATTAATTTTCTTATTCAGTTCAGAGAAACACATCTTGCTAGTGTTTTCCTTTAATTTTACTTATTTTTGACAGATCTATGTTCTTATGATCTATTGGATTTTTTATTTCATAGAAGAAAACATATCATACAAAATGGAAAATGGTTGAAACTAAAGGTTTCCTGTTTCCTCACAGTTCAGTACAAAATGGTTTAAACTAATGGTGTCCTGTTTTCTCACCTTCCACCTGGTAGCATGTCCCGGCAGACTTGAAAGAACTGTCCATTTCTGATTCTGACTATCTAGAGCAGCTCTCAACCTGAGGGAGGATAGTGGATGATTTCCTGCTCTTCTGAGTCAGTGGGAAGAAATTAACTTTTTCATAATAAAATCTATTTCCTTTTTCATTGAAATTTAAAGCAGATGCATAAAAATAAACAAACCCCTTAGAATACATTGCCATCTAAATTTTGTTTATGATCATTCTTGAAAACTACTATTTTTGTGTTACGTATTTCACCTATCTGCATTTACTATGACTTCATTGAACTAAAGAGCCTAAAGAAAGAAAAGTTTCTATACCTGTGAGCCTGTGCATATGTGTACTCTACTCTGTGTTTCATAAAATTTATATCTTTCAGATAATGATCCATACAGGACAAAGGAACTTAGTATTTTGTGCTCATCACCCTCCTTTTCATATTCTCTCTTTTTCTTTTCATATTTTCTCATGTCCTCTGTTAACCCATATGTTATGGGTCATATGGGAAAACACTTGCCAACTTTTTGTTTTGAGGTTTTAATAGAGCTCAGGATTTCTCCAGGCTCTGCTCACAGAACTTACATCCAGAAGTACTTGGGGGATCATATGGAATACTGAAAATTGAATCCAGGTCAGTCCTGTGTAAGACAAATGTCCTGCTTGCTGTACTATGTTCCAATATTTCCAGACCTTTGCTACTGTTATCTTCACCATCTGACCAACCTCATGTAGGTTTTGTCTATCATAAACTCTTCCAGAATGTCAAATTGTCGATATGTGTATTTCTGATTCCTAGTGCCATCACAGCTTTATAACTCTGTAATAGTTCTCAGTGATTGCAATAGGGAATCGTGGAAGGCTGATTGGTTTACTTCCATATCTAGAGATTAGAACTGAGAAGTTATCTTAACTGCAAAAGTGCTTTTTGTTTTTTTCTATCAGCTGGAATTGACAACTGTACAACTCTATCTAACTGCTTGCTCTACCTTCTTTTCACTTCTTTTTATTTATTTCTGAGGTTTCCCTAGACTATATATTATTACAACACTGACGACTTACAATTATACTTATGTTCTGTTGGACTGCTGTGTTTGGCAATCACTTGTCATTAATTGTAAGCTTTTGAAAATGTACTGACTGCCTGTCTCATACTCAAGACCTTGATTGTTTTATTTATATATGATCCCCATTTCTGATGAAAGACTGAATGCAATGTTCTTTTCCCAGGAGCTCATGCCATACCCTTTTCCTCAACTTTATATTCTTTACTTCACTAAGTTGTACTCAGATGATTTATTGAACCTCGTCTGTAATAAGTTTTTGATCTCCTTATTCTTGTGGAGCACCTCTGTGTCCCTAAATGAAAAGAATTTGGCAGGTAATTAACCTTATCTTCCTTGACCAAGTTCTATTTTATTCTTATATCAATGAAATCTAGTCCTAAAATGTCTGTGTGGTTTACTGAAATAATCCACATGTCAAAATCTCTCTTTAACAATACATAGAGTCCTCGATCTCTAGGATTAAAAAGCACCTTGAATATATAGTGATTCCATGCAATGACATGATAGCATGATATCAAATTACACAGAGTCATGATGTAAACCTCTGTGTTTATATATGTATGTCCTGGACAGGTATATACCATAATATTAACAGAACTCTTGGTGTAGGGACATTGTTTTTAATCTTCTTTCTTATATTTTTATATTAATATTTACTTCATTCTTATTTCTTATGCTTACCATAATGTTCTTTAATAAGCAATAGAAAAGTGCAGCAACCATTAAGAATCATCTATTTAAAATATTTCAATTTCAAATTTTGTACTGATCCAGTTAATTACAGTGATAGGCTATCACATAGACATGTTATGCATAAATCACTAAAATATTTAACTTCATATTGTCCTTTTTATATAGCTCAGTGAAAATGATGTATTACAAAATTAAGAAATAAGCTAATGAAAGGGATGACATGGAATGTAGGAAACAAAAAAATGAATCCCCACATATATTGAAGAAATAAAGAACATCTCAAATATATTACAGCCATGCAAAGAAATCGCAATGAAAATGGTTCATTGCGATTGCTTTGCATGGCTGTAATATAAGCAGAAACAATAAGGGCGAGAAACTCTGATGTATCTCTGAGTGTCAGTTTCCAGGAATGATTCTGTTCACTCAGCATCTTTTATTAAGCACTAACAATGTGCTAAAACTCTAAGAGCTGGGCACATAACAGCAAACTCAAAATTCTTCGTTTTATGTACATAAAAGATTGTGACAATTGTCTTCCTGACTTTACATCATAGTTCTAGTTCATAAATAAAAATATTTTACCCCAGTTATCTACAAGGAAGTTAAGTTCAGAGAGTTGGCATAACTTGCTGAAGGTTGCCCATGAAAAAATGTTAGGACTGCGATTTAGACACAGACTTCAAGTCCCTAGTTTCTTTGTTCTGCCAAAAATCAAGTTCCTTCTTGATAAGGGGGAAAAGAAGTCTTGGCTAAGAAATCTGTCTTAGAATTGTATACTTTGCAAAAATGGGGAGGAAAATAATTTTGAAAATTCTCCTGCCTGGCCCTTTGTAGATGATGTATCTGGATGAATCAACACCTGATTGCCTGTGACAATACATGCTCCTGCGCAGATGGACGTTTGGCAGATGATGCGCAGCTCATGCCTGAGTTACTGCAGTGCAGTCCAAAATGTCTGCTCAGCATAACCACAAATTGAAAATAAACTTGTAAACTATTGTCAGTGATGTAGCTCAAAGGCATTATGTGCTGAAGTGTCTTTAAAGTTGTTTTTCATTCCAGTGTGCCCTTTCTCAATAGGCAGAATTCATTTTCTCCCCTTTAAGTATGCTCAGGGAGGGGAAAATGCATCTTGAAAGGAAGAAGTAGGTCTGATTTCTTGCATCTCTGTGTGAAATGCATCCTATTCTTCACACTTAAGATCATTTCTCTTCTTCCTTTCCGCATCCCACATTGCCTCACCTCACCCCACAAAACTGCTTCTCCATGTCCATCCATCTTGCTCAGGAAAACTGCTCCAAGGTACTCAGACTCTGTATCCAGCCAAGAGAGATTTGTTGCTGGTGGACAGGATACACTGGGTCCATGGCCTCTCTGATGTTAACTTTATAAACCTCCAGGCTAAATGTCCCACCTCAAACTTGTTTGGCACAGTGCTTCAGGTTTTCCTCTAAATCCAAAGATATCAGGTTCTCAGTCTTTGCTCTTTCCTTAATTTGCCCTGGGACTTGGATTTTTTTTTATTATAAAGAATGAGAATAACAGTTCCTTTGAAGGATTTCAGTGGGAGCCAGGTAAGGCATTAAAAAAAAAGTCCTGTTAACAATACCAAATGTGACTCACTTGGGGTCTTAAGAAATGCTATCCTTAATCTATACTCTTTCACCTGATTCCCTTTCTTACAGCTAATTTGCTACTGCAAAAAAATAAATCTTACCAGACCATTTTTAAAGTTGGTAAAATTTGGGGTTATCAAAAGAAAGGAGTCAAGGAAGTGGGGGAAGAAAGGGCAGAGGGGTCTTTTTGATGGTGGATAGGACTGGGCCACCTTCTATTATGGTTTTATACAAATAAAGATATAAAATTAAGTCCCAGAAATTCTATAATATTGTAAACTGAGCGTAAATCAAGAGGAAAACTTTTTGCACAAAAGATTCCCGGAAGATCATACAATCTGTCTACATGCAATTGACTTTGGTTTCAAGAAGCAATCAGTTTTCAGTTCCAATCTATTCTCCAAGATCAGATATTATATTCTTTTAGGAAATGTAGTTAGTGCAGGCACCTGGAATCTGGTAGATTTTCTCTGCTTATCAGTGGGAACTCTAAACTCCCACGCTTCTTACCTTTTGGAGAATGAGCACATTTCTCTTTCTGCAGCTGTGCACCTCACAATATCTGCTTACCTGGATTCTGTGACAAGGGTTCTGGTGAGAATTTAACTTGTAATGTTCCAAAAGCGTATGTCATTAAGCAGCATATCATGGCTAGATCACATTCCAAAAAGAAAAATATTTACTCGTTAAGACAGAAAATCTAAGTACTGTTCCATTCTAGCAATATGAGCCTTTACTGCTAGACCTAAACATAAAAGATTCATCTGCTTGTTCAAATCTCCTTCCAGAGGCTGTGGCTAGTTTAAGTCTCTTATAGTTCATTAATCAGGAATTAAGATAAGCCACTGTCCATCCTTGCTGCTAATCTTCATACACTGAAAACCAAGTCTGCAAAACGCACAAAGGAAAACAAACCTACTTTTTCCTTAATGGGATTCCTCCAAGATTTATGCTAGACCTCTGATCATTTCCCTACATTTCACACACACGCACGTGCGCAAGCACACACACACACACACACACACACACACACACACACACACACACACACACACACTGTATTCAGATCCATGGCATTGAAGGGTATCTTTAGATTTGTAACTATCTAGGAGAGGAAGCAGGATAGTCCCCTTTCAAAAGTAGCAGGATCACTATCTATTGAAAGAAATGTTCTCATTTAAAATTTTAAATTTAAATTGATTCCTTCATTTTATGGACTTCAATATTAAGAACTTTTACTCATTCATGAGCAGATTCTTTGTCACCTTGTTCTGTTGCTTTTCTTGGGGCACCTGTCCTGGATGGCAGGTTCTGAGAAAACCTTGTTGCCATCTCTTGCTGTGCTTTTTCTCCACATTTTTTTTTCTCTCCTTAATAGCACTAGGCCCACTTTGCATGAGCTAGACATTTTATCCTACATACTTTTCTCTCTCTTTTTAAGCTCTTTTACTACCTGGCAACTAAGCTATAGCTACTGTGGTAGTTGAGGTTTAGATTAAGCAACATGTCTTTTTAAAATAAAATTTGTTTTCTTCTCTTTCTTTTTTTTTTGGGGGGGGGTCACACCCGGCAGCGCTCAGGGGTTACTCCTGGCTCCATGCTCAGAAATTGCTCCTGGCAGGCACGGGGGACCATATGGGGCACTGGGATTCGAACCGATAACCTATTGCATGAAAGGTAAAAACGCCTTACCTCCATGCTATCTCCCGGGCCCCTTTCTTCTCTTTCTGATTCTCATATCCAGCAGTCAAATCTAGGGACATTGTTGTGGGTGTGGGTAGAAGGTCCATTCCTGATGCTTGGCCTTGCATGCGGATTTAATACTTCATGTGTGGTGTTTCTAAGGTGCTAAGGTTAAGAGTGACTCAGAATGACTATATCTCCCTTAGAGCTTATAGTTATTCAGGAACATGTGGTATTGAGATTGAGCTCTTACTAGGTATGTGCTCAACCAATTAAGCTATCACTTTGAACCTCCAGTTTAGAATGATTTTCACATATGCTTTTACATTTTTATCTCCCCCAGCCCTGATAAATATTTTCTAATTGTATTTTGCAGAGTATCTGTAATTATTTTTTTAAATCTAGAAATAGGGGTCATATTTCATTTTGCAAAGAACTCTCAGCTAATGATTTGTCAGACATAACATTTTGAATTTCTAGTATTCTCCTTCTGCAGATAGATGTATATGTAGATTGTAGAAGTGTGCCAAAATTCCAGGAAGGTATCATGTCTTTTTCACATTTCTAGGTCTCCTTGAATCTCCTTGTGAGTACACATAACCATTCATTCAAACACATTATGGGATCTTCTATAGCCCTTGCATGACTCTCATGTTTCCACTAAGTGTTGTTAAAGTTCTTATCAGCTCTATTCCACTTCTAATTTGCAAATATACCAGTCTTCCCTATGGGGACTGCAAGTTCAGACAGACTATCAGAGCTACTGCTACTGAGTTTGCTTTAGTGCACTTGCTGATTACCAATATGGCTACCCCTATTGATAAATATCTAACAATGAATTTTCATCTTTAACTCCAAATTAAGTAAAAATCCTCCTTCAATAAATCTCTTGTTTTCATGGCTGGTCTCATTCTCGTAAAATTGCCACATTGAGCTGGGAGAAATGGAGAATAGGAACAGCCCCAGGCAAGAAAACCAGATTAAAGTCTCCCTCTGCTCACATAGAATGCTAGCGGCTTTTTATGAATAAACATTCCCCAATTTGTTGTCTTTAGTCAATTTCCAGAGATTGAAATGAATGTTTCTGAACATTTGACCCAGGATTATAGTTATTTGGGGGGAAGAATTTGTCAACCTTTTGACTTTCATAGGCCCTGGTTGGGTGGTTTTAACTGCTATAATTATATTCACATATGAACAGTCATATTTTTTTTACATTTTTCAGTGATTTGAATGTATATTAAATGTCTGTTGTTTATAAAAACTCTGAATATATAGTATTGTCTATAGTCCACTCATCATAACACGTACCAACCAGATAATTATATATTTTTTCTTTTTTCTTTTTGGTTTTTGGACCACACCCGGCAGTGCTCAGGGGTTACTCCTGGCTGTCTGCTCAGAAATAGCTCCTGGCAGGCACGGGGGGACCATATGGGGCACCGGGATTCAAACCAACCACCGTAGGTCTTGGATCGGCTGCTTGCAAGGCAAACGCCACTGTGCTGTCGCTCCGGGCCCAATAATTATATTTTTATCCCTAACCACACACTAAAATGTAAACTCCACCACAGCAGGTGGAGATTGTATATTTTTTGTTCATAAACTAAATTCCTAGGGCCTATCATAATCTTATATTTGAAGAGATTCTTAGATTTATTCAAAACTGTTAGGTAGGGGACAGGAGCCATGATATAGTAGGTTTACCTTACATGCAGCTGACCCAGATTTGATCCCTGGCATCCCATATGGTCCCCTGAATACTTCCAGGAATAATTATTGAGTGAAAAACCAGAAGTAACCTCTCAGCATTGCCAGGTGTGGCCCCCCAAACAACCAAAAAACAAACATAAAACCATTAAGTAGAAGAGAAAATTTCCACTAACCTTGCCTCTTCTCAAATTAGCATGCGATGTATTGAGCAGGGAATAGGGAATTGTAGGGCTACTTTAACTAGAATTGTGGCAGTAAACAATTAGTCACAGGGCTCTTTGTTTAGAAAAGCCTCACTTTGCTCTCAGAATGAGTGTTTAGCTTATTGGTATTTTATTTGGTGAACTTCCCCCCTTCATTTTGAAGGCACTAAGAATGTAATTACAGTTGTAGGAAGACTGTCAAAAACTAGAAAAACTGGAATTGAAGAGATAGTATAGTGGGCAGGGTACCTTTCTTGCACATGGCTGACCTGGGTTTGATCCCCAGCATCTTATATGGTCCTCTGAGCACCACCAGCATGTGATTCCTGAATGCAGAAGGAGTAATCTCTGAACACTGAAGGGTATGACCCCCAAACAACAACAACAACAATAACAACAACAACAACAGTAGCAGAAATGGGAAAAACTAGGCCTTGGCATTTTGATTATTCCTTTGTCAATAACTGGCTGAATATTATTATGAATAACTGGTGTCCATCTCCCTTCATTGTAAACTGCTACTGGCTTTCAAACATAGTTGAGCATAATGACCTGTGAATATTCTCTCAGCATTAGAATCCCCAGAGTTGCAGTGTGATAATCTCTATTTTTAAAGACTAATGCTAAGTTTTTGTAGTCAGTCATAATGGCAAATGGGTGGAGGCCTTGCCATTGGGCTAAATAAATTTAATGTCCCTTCTCAGACTTCAAGTTTTTTTTTTTCTTTTCTCTCAAGGAAAGCAAAAGTGTCTTTAGATTAGACATCCAGAGTCACCACAAACCTGTGTGGAGAGTAAATACTTTAATACATAGTTTACCCAAACAAAAAGTAAGACAGCTTTTAGCTTCTTTTTGTGTAGTCACATAATACTTAGTTTGCATGTGCTTCTCTTAGCCCAAGTGAGAAATATAATGAGATATGGGAATTGCAGAAAGGAAACTTAACTTTTTGTCTGATTGATAATTGATATCAGCAGAGATGTACTAATTAGCTAATAAAACAAGTCTGGCAATTTCTTTCAATTCCTTTATTCTTTCTGTAGATGCAAGTCAGTATTTGCGGCTATTTCATTTTCAAACCCTTAGAAAAACAGTGTTTCCCAGAATGGACTTAGTTTAAAATAATTGAATAGAACTTTGCATTCCAAGAGGGCGCAACAGTATAGTGAACAAGACTTTTTAAACTACTTATACAACTGGCTTTCTTAGGAATAGAAAGGAATAATCTTTAAGGAGAAAATATGGAAGATTGCTGCCTAAACCTCATAAGCATTCCTGCTCAAATACAGGCATTTGATTTCTTTTTTTCCTGTGAGAAATATAGAGCCATCCAAGTTCCTCTGAGGAAAGCAAAGATCAATGTGACGGTCTGAAAATGCTATACTCTCTGTGTTTCTAGAAGACAATGCTTCCTCTATATGCCAAAACCCAGTATTCACTGAAATAGACTTTCACCAGGCTAGCTTAACTGTGTGGTGAAATGGCTGGTCCCAAAGCACCAGAGATGTGCTCTGTTCTCTGAATAAAATTGCAGAATATATTTCGCTACCCAAGAATCTCAGTGAACCTGCTACTATTTATTTTACAGGTAGAAATTCTCTTTTGAAGTCAGGAAAACAGCAATTTCAATATACAATTTTCTAAACCAGGTCTTTCAGTCTTTTTTAGGACAATGAACTACATTGTTGGCAGTAATGTTTGATAGTACTAGACATTTTGATTAAGCTATAAGTACCCTAGAAAAAATATAAAATAATAAATACCAAGAACAGAATGATCAAAACATATTTATAACTCTCGATAATAAAGATAGGATTCAAGATAACCTGTAGCTGTAGATACTAGAAAATTATTTGAAGATGTAGAGAATATTGACAGCTGTGTTCAAAGTGGTGGTAGTAAGAACATAGTTTTAGAAGTTTTTCATATGTAAGATTAAAAAAAGTCTAGAACTTGGTTATTTAAGAATGAGTGCTAATTGAATAATGACCATCAATTGGTTTGAGCTGCAACTCTACGTTTCTGTCGTCCCTTTGTCATGCATTCCTTCAGTAAGAATTACAAAGTCAGGCTGTTGCTCTTATGAGGGAGAGAGATAGAGGATAGAGTTCCCTACAGGTTTTATATGAGCTTGGTTTTTCTTAAACTTAAGTTATTTAGGAATAATAAATCACTGAGCACAATGTCACTGTTGTGTTAAGTATGAGAGTATTATTGAAGATATTGACTAACTATTGACAAGGTACATTTCTAACAAATGAATACTGAAAACATTTCTTGCTTGAGCTCTAAGTTTTGTATTTTGGTTTCATCTATAGCAATTCTCCAAATATGGCTTCTTTATATAGCCCATTGTTTCCCAAAGTAGAAGATACTGCCCAAAGAGGCACTGCAGTCACCTAGCAATTGGCTCACTTTACCTTTATCACTTAAGGAAATTAGATTTCTAATCAGGTGCTCCCTCTACTTGGAATTTCATAAATCAGAATTATATAATCGGAGGCCGGGCGATGGCACTGGAGGTAAGGTGCCTGCGCTAACCTAGGACGGACCTCCATTCGATCCCCCAGTTCCCCATATGGTCCCCTGTACCTGCCAGGAGCGACTTCTGAGCGAATAGCCAGGAGTAACCCCTGAGCATCACCGGGTGTGGCCCAAAACCAAAAAAAAAAAAAAAAAAAAAAA
>PVKC010043030.1:0-11842 GCA_004027635.1 Crocidura indochinensis | reverse complement strand
TTAATTTTGAAATGTAAAAGTAAATTTCTCAGAATTATGGAGAGACAATAGGAAAGTTGTTAAAATGTTCTCATAATTACATCATTCAGATTTGAGAACTGCTATTCAGATTACAATATCATGTAAATGTATTTGCATTTACATATGTACCACACCTACGAAATTTTGTAATGTTTGTGACCATAATATATAGCTTTTATATTAGCTCTTGTCACTTCAGATTGCATTAAAAGCATGTTTAATGCATATCTGAGAACATAGATGCTAATATCTAATGATATTTTACATAACAGGACTGTAGTTTGTTCTAGTATTCTGGTTTGTAACTAACTTTAATGTTTTAAATTTTATAAAATGATTTTGCTTACACTTTTAATTAGTATACATAATTTTCTTGTTCTTCTCTTTTTCTCTTTTTTAGGATGAATATACAATAAGAATATATATGTGTTTTATATATATATACATGAAATATTTGCTATAGTGATATTGTTAGCTGGCCCAGAAATCTATGGACTTTGATTTGAGTACTAAAAATGTCTTCATAGATTTATAGCCTAGTCTGCTCATGTTGAAATATTCTAGCTCACTCTTCAGTGAGTTAGAAGTTACTCCAGTGTCTCTATCAGGCTTCTTCCTCAAATCTCACATCAGAAGTCACTCTATTATAATATGTTGTTTGAAGATTATATTTTTAATAGGATATATATTTATTTCAGAAAAGTATTTACTTTATTTAGCTTGTTTTTAGGCAAAATTCAGCATTGTTTAGAAATTACTTCAGGTCCTTTTCTCAAAGATCAATTCTGGCAGTGCTTGAGGACAATACTCAGTATTTGGTATCAAGCCATAATTGTTTGAAAAACAAATGTCTCACCTACTGTGCTATCTCTTTGACTAAAAAATGTTATTTTATTTTAGAATTTAGTTCATATAAAATTTTGTAGAAAGACTAGTATGTTTTTTATTAATAATTTTTATTACAAATCTTTCACAGTAGTATTTTAGGTACATAGTGACATTGAATCGGAGCATTCCCACCACCAATGTTGTCCTCCCTCCAACTCTGTTCCCAGCATGTGTCCCATATTGCCCCTCCTTTGCCCCCAGACTGCTAGTATAAGTGGTCCCTTCTGATTCTAGCTTGTTATAGATTCGGTATCGATTCTGTTTTAGTTTTCTTTGGATTTGGTGTTTAAGTCTGATCATTTTTTATTTCTACTCAATGTTCATACGACTATTTGGTCTTGGAGCTCTCCATTATTCCCCCCTCAATGTGAGGCAGAACAAGATGTTTCACGTTATGTGGTTCTGTTTGAATGTAAGGGAAAAAAAAGAAAAGAAAAAAGGGAGGGGGCAAGAATTCAAACAAACAAAAAACTGGAAGAGTCCTTCTAGAGACTATAAAAATCAGTTTAAGGAAAGAAAGGGAAAAAGGAAGAAAAACAAAAATAATACAAAAAAAATCATACCCCTAAGCCCCCCCAAACTAAAACCAAATAAACCAATGAACAAACAATAAAAGAACGGATAAGCACCACAGCAATAAACACAACAACCAAACACTAACCACGGTCCCAAAATAATGATGAATCAAAGCACGGGGGAAAAAAAAAGGAAAAGAAAAAAAAAAAAACAAGCAACAAAATTACCAAAAAATTTTTATTGTGAAATTTATTTATTTATTTTTGCATAGGCACAATAAAAATTGTGAGATTAGAAAGGGAATTCCTCTGGCATAATTAATACAGGGTTTCTCCGCCCTTGAAGTATACTGTCATGGGTATAGCTACAGACTTCCTACATGCTCCGTACATGCTCTCCCCTAGGTTCTTTTGTGATGCCTGGAGTTTTTCTCTCCATCGTGGATGATATGAGTCCTCTGTAGCTAGTGATCTTAGTATTTGCACATGTCATAGAATGGAGCCTTGGATGGAGTCTTTATTTACAGTTCCAGAAGTTCTTTTCCATCACTGTTGTTTTAATCAGTCTTCTGTAGTTGGTGGTCTTGGTGTTTGCATGGGTCTAGGATGAAGCCTAGGATAGAGTCATTCATTATGTTTCCAGAAGTTAAGAAGATGTTAAGATACTCTCTGGCTCTAGTGGTTGCTATATAGAGGGAAGTAATCTTGTGTGAGGAATTTTCTTTTGCAATATTCCCTTTGAAACATTAGAAATGCTTTGAGCCAGAGGATGGGAAAAACACTCCCAACTCTCCAGAGTTTACTGCCTTTTTTACACAGTAAATTATATTCCTCCCACTTGTGATCTACAGTTCAGTCCACAATTTAATAATCAGTAAATATTGCTTCAGCCTTACAATGGTTTTTGGTTCTTCCTTTTAATCCAAGGGCACTAGCTTATGCTTTTTAATAGTTAAGATATTTTTGATGAAAATTAATCAAGGTTGTGAAATACATGCAGACTATAAACATATATAAAGATCACCAAGAAGGGCTTTATCAGTTCTTTGAAGTTCATTTGAAAAGATTTTCAGGAAATCAGTTGTGTCTAAAGAGGTTTTCCTAAAGCATCCTCCCTATGTTCTAATAGAACTTGAATTATTTTATGCTCAGAATATCTATTTTTGGGGCCAGAGCAGTGGCGCAAGGAGTAAGGCTCTACCTTGCCTGTGCTAGCCTAGGACAGACTGTGGTTTGATCTCCCGGTGTCCCATATGGTTCCCCAAGCCAGGAGCAATTTCTGAGCACATAGCCAGGAGTAACCTGTGCATGTCACTGGGTGTGGCCCCCCAAAACAAACAAAAAAACCCAAAAACAAACAAAAAAAGAATGTCTATTTTCAACTGGGTGACAGTACAGAAGATTGTAATTTGGTTCAAGTGCAGCCCTACATGGCCCTTTCAGCTAAAAACCTGGATATCTACAAGTACTACTGGAACACCATAAGTGTGGCTTTGGTGATACTTAATACATCATACTTCAGTAGCACTCTTATCTTTGGACCCTAGAATTTAATCACTGAAACATTTTACTAGTATCACCGGGCTTATCTGGGTTGCCTGAGCACTTCTTGCAAGTCCCCATTCTTTCAAGCACATATCCTATTGGACTTAATCTTTATAAGAGTTTATTCTGTTTTCCAGTCTAAATTTTTTAGCAAAGATAATTATTTTGTTGACTTTGAAATTTCCCCAATAGAAATCTGGTAGAAAGGTGTAATGAATTGAAGCCAAACATGGGTTTTCATTCAGAACTAGATCAAATAAAAAATGTTTCACTTGTGCCATTTTAAGATGTCGTTTCTAGGGGCCGGGAGATAGCATGGAGGTAAGGCGTTTGCCTTTCATGCAAAAGGTCATCTGTTTGAATCCCGGTGCCCCATATGGTCCCCCGTGCCTGCCAGGAGCAATTTCTGAGCATGGAGCCAGGAGTAACCCCTGAGCACTGCCGGGTGTGACCCAAAAATCAAAAAAAAAGAGATGTCGTTTCTAGATAATAATAACTTGAATATAAATCTTTTAAATTCTAATTCTATATTGCAAAAAGTAAGGCACTTAGTGCTGCAATGAATTTATCATGTGCATATGTTCTTTTGAATGAACAAAGAGACAGGTAGGGGTGGGTTGAGGGTGGGAGAGAATTTGGACACTAATGGAAGGAAGTTGACACTAGTCATGGGGATGGTGCTGGAATACAATATGCCTAAAGCTCAACTACGAATGTCTTTCTAAATCATGGTAAAAATTAAAAACATAAATTAAAAAGTAGAATTCATATGCATATTTGTAAATAAAATCTTCACAAACCATCCAGTATTGTATTTCCATTATCATCCCCATTGACAGTTGAGAAAATTATATGGTTTAGAACTGGCATAAATTATTTTGAACCACATAGAAAGTGGCAAACTGATATCTAAATTCAGATCAAGCCAATCTAAAGTCAACTTATAATATCCCTTACTTTTTATATATTTCTGTAGTGTGTCTAATATTTAAAAGAAAACTTAACTTTTAATTTTAATAGGTCAAAATTCCTTTTATACTGTAAATAAATGATAAACAAATTACTTTTTTTAAAAATAATTTTTATTGTGATCAAAGTGATTTACAAGTCTTTCACAATAATATTTAAGGTACATAGTGACAATGAATTAGGGCCATTCCCACCACCAGTGTTATCCTCCCTCTACCCCTGTTCCCTGCATGCATCCCACACCTCCCCTCCTTTGCCTATGGACCACTAGTGTAACAAGTTTCCTTTGTGTACAGGTTGTGGATTGGGTATTGATTCTGGTGTCATTGACTTTGGGTTGGTGCTTAAGTCTGATCATTTTTTATTTCCACTCAATGTTCATAGGATTGGTTTCTCCTGGTACCATCCATTTTTCCATTTATGAGGAAAAACAAGATGATTCAAGTTCTTTGTTCTGTTGGAAAAAGAAAATATAAAGAAGAAAAAATAAAGAAAAAAAAGCTTGGAGGAATCCTTCTGGAGGCTATAAATATCAATTCAAAAGAAGGAAGGAAAAAAACAAAAACAAACAAAAAAAGAAAAACAAGCAATAACAAAAACAAAACAGTAGCAAACAAAAGCATCACCAAAAGAACAACAATGAGAAAGTAAAGAAATAAAGGGGAAAAAATGAAGGGCTAGTGTAGCAAGGCTTTGTGGGTTTTTTGTTTGTTTGTTTGGTTGGTTTTTGCATAGGCACATAAGTATTGGGGAAGTTAGAAAGGGAATCCTCTTGGCCTAGGACATGCAAAGTTTCTCTACCCTTGAAGCATACTGCCACAGGAGCAACTACAGGCTTCATACACATTCCAAGGTCTTTTTATAGTGCCAGGAAACTTTCTGCTCAGTTGTGGATGAAAAACTCAGTCCTCTGTAGCTAGAGATCTTGGTATTTCAATGGGTCATAGGACAAAGTCTAGAATAGTTTTTTTCATTATGGTTCTAGAAGATCTGTTCTGTCAGATTTGTTGTAATCAGTCTTCTGTAATTAGTGATCTTGGTTTTTGCACAGATCCTAGACGAAGCTGGAGATAGTTTTTCCTTATGGCTCCAGAAGTTCTGCTCTGTCATGGTTGTCAAAGTCAGAACTATGAGATTAGAAGTCTTGTTTTTTTTTTTTTTGTACAAATTTTAGGCTGAAGCATAGACTAGAATCTTTCTTATTGGTCCCAGTCATGGTTGTCAAAATTTGTCTTCTGTAATTACTGATCTTGGTTTTTGTGCAATCAAAGGGTGATGTGTCTTCTGATTCCATATTACTGTTAGGTGATGAGATAGGGCAACCTGCTTTTGGATCAGGTTTTTGATGTTTCCTTATTTTCAGGCTGTTGTATCAACCTGTTGCAACCCTTCTTTTCATTTGCAAAAATGTATTCTATGAGTAGGATCTGTAACATAAGTCTGCGGTGCACAGTTGCCTATTTCTGTGGTCTCAATGGTCATATGCTTTGGATTCAAATATAAGACATAAATAAAAGAAAATGGGAAAATGGCAGTATTTTATCAATACATTGTCATAATGCACACTACCTCTGGTAACTAGTATGATTGAGCACCGAGTCGCAAAATTAGGGTGTCCACCCTATTTTTTCAGGAACAATTGTGAACAAACAAGCTGAAGGGTTATTTTATATCTAACAAAATTAAGGCATTAAAACATATTGTTAGTAATCACCGCAGTGGGAATCACTGGCTTCCTATCATATTCTGAACCTGGTTCTGTGATCAATACATTAGAACATTATAATAAGCCTTTGTAATGAGAGTTTGAATGAACACCTGTTCACTCTAAATCACTGTTTCTCTTGTTGTTGGTTTCTTAAGGTATAAAAGATAGTCGATGCTTTGTGTTTCCCCTCTTCTGCTTGATTTGATCAATTCTCCTCGCTATACCCTGACACCCATGGTGTTCAGAGTTTCTACCATTAAGATCATTGTGTTTTTTCATGGGGTATTATATGTATATATGGTATATATTATAGATATCTGAGATAAGAGCTATCATTCTGTATTTATCTTTTTTCTTCTAGCTTACAATATTTTCTAGCTCCATCCATGTTGCTGCAAAATTCAAGACTGTATCATTTCTAACTTCTCTGTATGCCCTGGCCCACAGGACTCTGTTATTCGCGGGTATAGAGGGGTTCCAGCCTGAAAAGAGAATGGGGGAAGAAGGGGCCCAAGCAACACGAGGCCTGTCAAAGCTCCATTTATTGAATATCAAAAGACTCCTTTTAAGCACGTTTTTACAGGGGGTGTAGTGAAGGCAGGATGGAACAGCCTGTATTACAGATAATCTCTACAGGGAGCATCCTGTGAGTAATATTTACATGCTATCTTTACACAGGAACCAATTCACCCTAAGCTAGTGAAGCTTCAAAGATGTCTCAAGCTTCCTGGAATGTGTGACTGATAGAATGCTGTGGCACTTCTTTGAGCTCTTGGGCTAGTTGATAGCTAATGCCTTAGGTTATGTATTCAGGCCACACAGACTAGCTTGTTCTGCAGAATTCCATATTAGGGTTTGGTCTCTGGCATCTGTAGTATTTCATCTTGTATAAGTACCACATCTTTATGATCCACTTATCTGTTGTTGGACATCAAGGTTAATTTCAAATTTTAGCTATTGTTCTGAGTGCTATAATAAATCGTTGAGTGCATACATAATTTGGGATGAATTTCTTTCTGGCTTGGGGATAGATATCCAGAAGTGTGATTGCTGGGTCATCTGGCAGCTCAATTCTGAGTATACTAAGCACGCTTTACACTGTTTTCTATAGGGGTTGAACCAGGCAGCATTCCCACCAGCAGTGGATGAGAGTTCCTTTCTTACCACATACCTGCCAACACAGATTGGTCTCATTATTTTTGATGTGTGTCATTCTTATTGGGGTAAGGTGGTACCTCATTGTTGTCTTTATTTGGATCTCCCTAATGATGAGTGATGGTGGGCATGTTTTCATGGATCTATTGGCCATCTGTTGTCTTCCTCAGAGAAGTGTCTATTCATTTCTACTCCCCATTTTTCTATGGCTGTATTAGAGTTTTTTTGGAGTTAACCTTTTTGAGTACTTTGTATATCCTAGATATCAACCTTTTATTTGATATGTTGAGTGCAAATTTTTCCCCCTATTCTGTTAGCTATTTTAGTTTTAACTAGGGTTTCTTTCACCATGCAGAAACTTTTTAGTTTGATGTAGGTCCATTTATTTAGGTTTCATGCTCTAACTCTTGCCATTGGCATTCTATCATTGAAGACTTTTTTTGAGGTATAAGTCTTGAATGTTCTGCCTATTTTTCCTCAATGAATTTTATAGATTTGGGTCTGATTTCAAGGTCTTTAATTCATTTTAAGTGAACTTTTGTGTAAGGTGTGAAGTATGGATCAATCTTTAGTTTCTTATAGGTAATTATCCAGTTGTTTCAACACCAACATTTTTGGGGGAAAGCACACCTGGTGACGCTCAGGAACTACTCTTGGAAATGTACTCAGAAATTGCTCTTGGCTTTGAGGACCATATAGGAGGCTGGGGGATCGAATGGTGGTACATCCTAGGTTAGATCATGCAAGGTAGATGCGCTACCACTTGCACCACCACTCTGGCCCTCCAACACCATTCGTTGAAGAGACTGTATTTGTTCCATTTCTGATTCTTGGCACCTTTATCAAATATTAGTTGACTATATATTTAGGGGGTGTCACTGGGTATTCTCTTCTGACTCATTGGTCTGAGATTCTGTCTGTTTTCCAATACCATGCCATTTTGATCACTATGGATTTATAGCAGGGGTCTCAAACTCAATTTACCTGGGTGTCGCAGGAGGCAAAGTCGGGGTGATCTTTGAATGCAAAGTCAGTAGCAGTAAGCCTTGAACATTGGGGGGTGTGACCCAAACAACTAAAACAAAACAAAACAAAAAAATTCCTTAGGGCAGGGTCACAAAATGTTGTACAGAGGGCAGTTTGTGGTCCGTGGGCCGCGAATTTGAGACCCCTGCTTTATAGTAAAGCTTCAGGGTAGGTAAAGAAATGCAACCCAGTTTTTTGTTTTTTAGTATGTATTTGGCTAACTTTGGCTACTGTGGTTCCTTATGAATTTTATAATTGATTTTTCTAATTCCTTGCAGAATGATGTCTGAATTTGGATAGGGATTGCATTGAATCTGTATAGTAATTTAGATAAGATAGACATTTTGATGATGTTGATTCTTCCTACCCATGAACATGGGATGTTTTTTCACTTTTTTTATTTTTGGTTTTTGGTTTTTGGGCCACACCCGGTGACGCTCAGGGGTTACTCCAGGCTATTAGCTCAGAAGTCGCTCCTGGCAGGCACGGGGGACCATATGGGGAACCGGAGGATCGAACCGCGGTCCATCCTAGATTAGCGCAGGCACCTCACCTCCAGCGCCATCGCCCGGCCCCCCATTTTTCCACTTTCTTAGGTCTTCTCAATTTTTTTCTGAATTGATTTGAAATTTTCATGGTATAGGTCTTTCACTTCTTTTGTTAGGTTGATTCCTAGGTACTTGATATTTTTAGATACTATTTTAAATGGGATCGATTCCTTAATCTCTCTCTTCTGCTTCATTATTTGTATAGAAAAAACCTACTGTCTTTTGTGTATTGACTTTGTAGCCAACCACTTTGCTATATTGATTTATTGTTTCTAGGAGTTTTGCTGTGGACTCTTTTTGGTTTTCTATGTATATAATCACATCATCTGCAAAAAGAGTAGTTTGAGTTCCTCTTTCTCTATTTGGATTCCTTTGATTCCCTTTCTCTTGTCTGATTGCAATTGCTAGAACTTCTAAAACTATGGTGAATAAGAGTGGAGACTGACCTTAGTGGAAATGCTTTCAGTTTTTTCACCATTAAGTATAATGTTGACTGTAGGCTTTTTATAGATAGCTGTGACTATCTTAAGGAAGGCTCTTTCTAAACCTTTTTTGCTGAGTGTTTTTATTATGATTGGGTGTTGGATTATGTCAAATGCCTTCTCTGCATCATTTGATATGATTGTGGTTTTGTATTTCTTATTGTTCATGTGGTGTATGATATTGATTAATTAGCATGTGTTGAACTATTCTTGCATCCCTAAGATGAAACCCACTTGGTCATGGTGTATAATCTTTTTGATGTATTGTTGGATTTGGTTTGCTAAGATTTTGTTGACAATTTTTGCATTCATATTAGTTAGTGAGATTGGTCTGTAGTTTTCTTCTTGGTGGTGTCTTTGCCATCTGTAGGAATGAGTGTGATATTACTCCTCATATAAGAAGTTAGGAAGAACTGTTTTTTTTAATGTTTTGGAAGAGCCTGATAATCAAAGGTAGTAATTCTTCTCTGAATGTTTGATAGAATTCACCTGTAAAATTTCTGATCCTGGACTTTTGTTCTTGAGGAGTTTCTTAATTACTGTTTCAATTTCCTTAGATTTGATTGACCTGTTTAGGCTTTTTACATCCTCCTTATTAAGACTCAGAAGATATTTTTCCAGAAGCCTGTCAATCTCTTCTGGGTTCTCTAACTTAACATTTGTTCATAGTAAGCCATCATAATATCTTGGATTTCTTGTGGTTCTAATGTAATCTTTCCCCTTTCATTTGGGACCCGATTTATTTGAGTGTTTTCCCTTTTTTTTCCTTTGTGAGTCTTGCATTGGTTTACTCTATCTTGTTTTTTTCTTTTGAAGAACCAGCTCCTGGTCTCGCTGATTTTTTTGTAATTTTTGTTTGCTTCTTTGTTTTATATTTCTGCTCTGTTTTTTTTATTATTATTTCTTGTCTTCTACCTGTGTTGAGTTTCTTTGCTGCTGTTTTTCCAGCTCCTTAAGGTGTTCCTTTAAGCTGTTAAATTTCCTCTTTTCTAAAGTATGTCAGAATTGTTATTAGTTTCCTCTAATTACTTCCTTTGCTGTGTCCCACAGATTTTGAAAATTTGTCTCTTCATTGTCATTCGTCTCAAAGAATCTTTTTATTTCTTCCTCAATTTCCTCTTTAATCCAGATGTTGTTCAGCAGCATGTTGTTTAATCTCTAGGTGTTGGATTTTCTCCAAATCTTCTTTTTACAGTCAATCTTGATCTCTGTTGCATTGTTATCTGATAGAATGCTTCTTATAATCCTTATATTTGTGACTTTGTGTAAACTCGATATATATCTTAAGTTGTGGACTATTCTAGAAAAGGTTCCATGTGCACATGAGAAGAATGTGTATTCTTTCTGAGGGTGGAGGGCCCTGTATATATCCATTAGTTCTAGTTCTTGTAGTTTCTCATTTAGGGCTCTTATGCTTTTACTAGATTTCTGCCTATTGAATCTGTCCTGCAGTGATAATGGTGTGCTGACGCCTCCTACTACTATCACATATTCTTCTACATGTTTCTCTAGGTTTTTGAGTAAGCATCTTACTTATTTTGATGACTTTGCATTTGGTACATTAATGCTGATCAGATATGTACTTCTTTGTTTAGTGTTCCCCTGATCAATAGGTAGTGGCCATCTTTGTCTCCGAACACTTTCTTGAGGTTGAATGCTATTTGGTCTGCTATAAGAATGGCTGTCCCAGATTTTTTTTGGTTTCCATTGGCTTGAATAATTGATTTAAATATTTTTATTTTAAGACTGTGTCTATCCTGTTTTTTTAGGTATGTTAGTTGCAGGCAACCAATATCTGGTTTTTGTTTTCTGTTCCAACCCTCTAGTCTGTGTCTTTTAATGGGGGAGTGTAGTCAGTTGACATTTAAGTAGACATATTCTCAGAGAGGGTTGTTGTGCTATTGTATTGCTTGGGGTTGTTGCTACAATTGGGTATTTGGGTTGTGTAATACATCTCTAAGTAGTTCATTTAGGGTCAGTTTGGTTAGTGCTATAGTGCAAGTTCTTTTTTTGTCTGAGAATTTTTTTAATCCTCCCATGTGAATGAGAGTTTTGCTGGGTAATGGACTTTAGGTTGGAAGTTTCTTTCATTCAGTAATTTAAATATGTCATTTCACTGTCCTGCTTGAATTGTTTCAAATGGGAGATCTGGTTTGATTCTTATGTTACTTCCTTTGTAATTGAGTTTTTTTCTCTCTAATTGCATTAAAGAATTCATCTTTATGCCCCCTTTGTTGTTTTGCCATTTGGATCACTCTGTCTTGGTGTTGATCTATTAGGCTCTATTTTATTTGAAACTCGTTTAGCCTCTTGGATTTGCACAGGTGCCTCTTTCTAGAGGGTGGGAAAACTTTCTGCTATTATTTCCTCAGTACTTGTTCTGTTCCTTTCCCTTTTTTCTCCCCTCTGGTATTTCTATAATTCGTAGATTATTTCTTTTGTCTTTGTTCATTAATTACCTTACTTTTTCTCCCAATGTTTTGTCTCTCATTTCTTTGTTGACTTCTTTGTTATTTCTGGCTTGTTTTTTGTCTTCAAGTTCATCAATACAATTCTCTATGTGTATAATTCTGCTATTGTGACTTGCTAGCATGTTTTTCTATTCCCTTAGTTCTGTTTGTTTGGACTCTATCATCTTCTTATAAAACACTTCTTTGAGTTCAGTGAATTGTTTGTCTATGGATTTATTAATGTCTTTGGTTAGTGATTCTTTGAATTCTATTGCTAAGATATTAAATGCTCATCTATTGAGTTCATGCATTTTGGAGTGCTTGGAAATATGTTAAAATTTCTCTCTGTATCTCCAGCTGTTGATGTCTTCCTTAGTTTCCTGATTGTTCTTTCCATAGGGTGGGCTCGGGTGTTGGAATTTCAAGGTATTTTTATTTTTGGTTTTTGGGTCACACCCGGCAGTGCTCAGGGGTTACTCCTGACTCCATGCTCAGAAATTGCTCCTGGCAGGCACAGGGGACCATATGGGGCACC